>OY735239.1:2221304-2328804 GCA_963457665.1 Thysanoteuthis rhombus | reverse complement strand
AGAGCGTGAAAGAGAGAGGGGGAGAAGTGTAGCAGAGACATACAGAGGAGAGCAAAAGGAACTAGACGCGTTTATAAAAGAGTCAGATATATAGATAGATATTAATAGACTGAGATAGATAGGAACATCGCTTCTGCCATCATTATCGTCATTCAACAAACTTTTTACATTTCGATGGATACGAGCTGATGAAGAGATGGATAGATGGTTATGAAATGAATTAAGTAAAAAAGATAGATAGATAGATTATAACTGAGGTGCATATTGTCATAGTAACAAGCAAAGACGGACAAAACTTATCGGTATGGTCATGCTGATAAAGATATTAGAGAAATAGTGAGAAATGTGAGGAGACATGACCAAGTAGCTAGCTAGCTTGATAGATAAGTAGATAGATACGAACAAAGGTATATGCGAACAGATAAAGATCGATCCATACATACGCACATATGCGCAAACAGATAGATAGATAGATAGATAGATACGGGAAGATATACATATATATATATATATAGATAGATAGATAGATAGATAGATAGATATGGGAAGAAATACATACATACATATATATATATATATAGATAGATAGATAGATAGATATGAACAGATAGATAGATAGATAGATAGATAGATAGATAGATAGATAGATAGATAGATAAATAGATAGATAGGTAAGTACAGTAGGGTATATACTTGTGCTAGGTTATTACACTGGCATATATAGAAAGGAAGCAAGAAAGAAAGAAAGAATGAACGGAAAGAGGAGAGAACGATTGAAAAATTGCGGATCAGACATTTAAATACCTTACCTAAGTAACTTCAAAAATGTTTTATTACAAGATGAGACAAATACATAGAGAGAGAGAGAGAGAGAGAGAGAGAGAGAGAGAGAGAGTGATGCAGGTTCATTCAGGATAATGGAACCAATGAAAAGCCACATAATTCTTGAAATTCAATTACCTTTTCTAAAATCCCGTACCCCATGATAAAGTTGACAGACATTTGTATTCACAATACTGATCTCAAGATAAACCGAAAATACAGCTATGAAATTGGATTTAAAAATTATTCATTCACCACAGAAATACCCCATCAACCTTACAAGGATCGATACTTACTGTCAGTAATGAGATACATGCGATAGGGGCCCACATTCTTATCAAAGTGATACAGAACTTACATATGAGGACACTGAAAAGCTTAAAAACTAATCGAGGACATTAAAAAGATGTGTTTTTTTTTAAATAATTATTTGAACGAAAATAACTATCCTCTGAGTTATACGGCTTTTGTGTTGGTTCCCTGATGCTGGATTACTAAGTATGTTTAAAGGTAGATATCTAATTTGCAACAGATAGAATTGCCCATTAAAAAACGATTGGGATATAAAAATAGATCCACAAAAAGCTTCTGACGGAAGACTGAATCTATCAACGTTCATTTGAATCTGCCTGTGTTTCTCCGGTAATTTTCAAAGTTAAACACCTGAAGGGATTGTGTAAACTAATCAAGACCCTTGCTTCATTAAAGCCGAGACAGGACACCAAGTTCCGTTGAGTCAAGCCCTCTATTAATTATATCTTTGGGCTCTCTAACGAAGACAAATCGATAAGTACTGAAAGATAGATCTTGTTAGTCACTAAAAGAAACTGTACAAGCAACTGATGTCTTCTGGCATTATTGAGTGTTGGGGCTGATCAATAAAAGAATTGGAGAAAGATGTGATCAATAGATATACTATGTCATTCACCTTTTGCTGGGCTGTGATCATTAAAAGTCAGAATTTTCAATGAATAAGTGTGGGCACTTCCAGACACAAACTGATGGACTAGTCTGGGATAAACTTGCTTTGTAAATTGAACCAGTTTCTGAAAAACTATTTGGGTGTTTCTAAACATAATGAGAAGCAAATATTTAAACGCCTAGCACTTCTAGTTCCATTGGTACGTGAGATACAGAGCCAGTCAGCAAAATCCACTTAAAAACTGAAGAAACCTTTGTTTGTGTTGGCTATACGGATGTTGACAGTTTTGGTTGACAATTTCTAATAAATAATTCTGAACTTTCTAACGAATAATAAGAATTAAAAGAAAAGAGGTAAACTTTTTGCAAGCTTGATTTGCTCGCTCTCTGAGGTGTTCGTTTAGAGATGAACTCAAGATATCATAAGATTTGCTTTACTTTATTATTTGAGATTTCTGCATTGGAAATGGTATGTAGATACCTCAAACCGTTGTGTATGTCTGTCTGCGCGTTGGTTCTGACGACTACGCATTCCCAAGCGAAACTAAAGGCATATTAGGAATCAGGATGTGTCAATTTTCGCAACTTTCTCATTTTTTTTTTGTGAAGGGTTTAATTTACAATGTATTTATAATGCTAAACGTTGATTTGTTTCAATAATTTTAGCAGGTTAGAATGTAATGGAAATAGTGAATGTCGCATCACTATAAGGGTGTCTGCCGAGAATTGGATTGGTTTCCCTTTTTCACATGTTTGCAAGGATGACGAAGAGTCGGAAATATAAAAGAGTTATTTAGTATAGTCAACGGGTACGAAAGTGACATGACTCCTTTGAGGACGTGTGTTTTGTGTTGTATAAAACCTGGAACTATATCAAAGAATATATTCTCACTGCATTCTCAAATTTTGAGTCATATTTCCTGGGAATCACTGGGAACCTTTGCTAATAATGCAAATATTTTTCAACAGAACGTGTAGGTTTGGCTGTAAGATTGATAGTTAGCGAGTTATCCAACTAGGAAGTTTGTTTGAACTTAGATAGAAATTAAGAAAATTTAGACAAAAGTATTGAAAAATCAAAAAGATATTCGAACGGAATTGAACATTGAAAATATTAGTACAAAAATCAGTAATTTTTCCTCCGAATTCTGCCAACTCTAAAGAAGAAAACAGGTGTTGGAAATATCTTTTTTCAAATATATCGGATACTTTTCTGAACCCAATATATAAATATGTATGGATGTATATATATACAAACACACATACATATATACACACAAATACACACTTATACATATGTATATAAACATATGCACACACTCTCATATATATATATATATATATATATATAAATATATATATATATACATATATATATATATATATATATATATATATATATATATATATATATATATATATATATATAGTCTGGATAGCTTGACAGCTCCACGTACTAAAGATCTTGCTAAAAAAAACTTTCTTTTTATCAATGTACAACAATATTCCATTTAAGATGTTATTTCGTGAATTTTCGAATATTTTACTTACAGATATATTTCTATGATTATTCAAAAATTGTCTAGACAACTATAACTAATTTTCAGTTCGTCTATGTTAAATATTTACACAGAGGGTTGCTCGAGGGGGAATTTTTTCGTATTTGTCCAATGAAAATTTTCCAAATCTTGATTTTCACTTGGCAGTGTATACCAAATGTTATTTTCATACTTCTACTTTTTTTTGCTTCCACTGTATTTCATTCTATTTGATTTTCTGTTTTCATTGTATTTAGAGCTAGTCTCGGTAAAACCACTGTCCTTCAGGGCCTTACTGTATTTTCAAATGAATCATTGTTAAATATTAATTCGTTTGAAGAATTGTATATTAGCTTAGTCTCTATTGATCTTGAGTTCTTTTTATGATTACATTCAGGTGATTAGATTTCGTGTTGATATATTCAAGGGTGTCTGAAGTATAACAAGTAATTCTATAACACCTAACCACGAACCCACTTCCTCCATTGAACATTAAACAGACATCAACAACTAAACTAGGGGAATAGACAATGAAATACAAATAGAATCAGACAAAGTTTTTTCAGCCTGAAAAATAAATGCACTTTTAGTAACGTCCAGAAAAGGCATCCAGGCTGATTGAATCACTCAATCAAAGAAGCCTGAAAAGATAGAATCATAAATGCGTCTTTGTAGCAAATCCATCATTTCACCATGTATAAAACTTTAACTCACATTAACTTGATGTTGAATGTATAGAGAACTTCATAAAATCAACCCACCACAAATCAGATGATGAATAACTGATTCTCATTTATATATACACACACACACACACATATATATATATATATATATATATATATATATATATAGATAGATATATAGATATGTATGCTAGCTGAGATATAAACTTTGTCAACCTAAATATTCAAGCATAAAGAAAAACTTGAGAAAAAAACCTCTTTTCTCTTAGCTCACTGGAATGCATTTATTATTCGTGTAATGAGCGCTTATATATATATATATATATATATATATATATATATATGTGTGTGTGTGTGTGTGTGTGTGTGTATGTGTGTGTGTGTGTGTGTATATATATATATATATATATATATATATATATATATATATATAATTAATAATTGTGTCATTCACAGAAAGTTGTTTCATTGTATTACAACTCTTCAGTGGGGCTATAAACTAGCCAAAATCCCTTCCAGGACCACGAGGTAGGATCAAAACCTTCGCTCCCGGAGGCAGACATTCTAACCCTGCCCTACTCAGAACAGGACAGTCAGTAGAACTGAACTAAGCAATATATTTACTTACGCATAATCCCCCATCAATCAACCCGTTCCATTCAAGAGTTCGAACAGCATTGCACTACAGCAGTAATAGATGGTTGTCCTAACAGTACTCAACCCTGAATAAGGGAGCGTTAATTATATATATATATATATATATATATATATATATATATATATATATATATATATATATATATATATATATATATATATAACTGTAATTATAGACTCATCTCCTATGAGGAGTTTGAATTTCCAATTTCTTCACTCAAATTTGTTTTCTCAAATTTGTTATTTCAAGTAGTGGCTTTCTTTTTTTTATTTACTTTCTTCAACATTTAAATCGTTCGCTCTAATTTCGACTAATGAGGAGTAAATGTTTATATTTTCGATTCCCAAAGTTCATTGTGTGACTCGTACGCGTAATACATACATAGTCAGTCGACCGGTCAATCAACCAGACTAACTTAAAACCTGACAAAACCTACGCTTAAACTTTTTGTCGAATGTTTGGTTTAAAGTTCTTAATATTGCCCGTTGCATTGTCTTTTGAAGATGGCATTTCCATTTCCTAACTCGTGAAAAAATCTCAATATTCTCGTGGACAGATTTTATCCTTCTTCGTTAAGACGTGATTGTCTTGAATAATTCAGGGTCTTTTATTTCATTCCTTCATTTCTCGCCCGCTCAAGCGACCTCCGAGATCAGCTTGTGGCTGATAACTTATTTATGACCTGCCAACGGGTTCCCTAGGGGTAATGGGATAATTATCTTAATTGAGGAGAGCTCCTGTTTTATTCAAAGCTTTCAATGAAAACTCTTCGCGCCATTACAGCCATTAGGCGTGGAATACGAGAACCCATGGAAATCATCTTAACATTAATCCATACGTTTTATGCAATTTTCTTCTGTTTTGCTTTGTTGTTACGTTAGAGTGGTCATTAGAAAGAAAAAACTTCTTTTTTCTTTTATCTGCGACGAACGAACGATGACAGATATCATGAATGCTAAAATCACTTTCCCTCAGACCAAACTGAAAACTATTCAAAGCATTCGTAAGAAAAGAAGAAAAGAAAGGATGGGCGATGAAATAGAAATATTTTCTTTCTCTTACATCACATTACGTCAAATTATTCACTTCTATAATTAACCCCCTGATAAGGGAACTTACTTTTTAAAAAAGTGTTCGTAATTTAAGAAGTTGGGATATTTTTTGCATATCTCTATTAATGGCGTTGAGTTATGACACAAGGAACACAAATAGATACATACTTAAATGCAAACAAAAATGTAGAAATGTCCAAGAAAACCAGTCATTGGTCATATTCAGAGATTTATTTTTTTTTATCTCTTAACAGCTTTAAATTATTCTTTAAAACAAATAAAAAACGAACTGGTTTATTGCAAAGACAAACGTTGTCACTTGATGTCAAATGATGTCAGAATTGTGTCAACAACGTCGCAGATTTTTATAATTCTTTTTTCCCTTTCTTGCTAACACGTTGTACATCCTCTTTGTTGTTCAAAGATCTGCAAACAGAATGTTTGCACAGTTAGTCGAAATGTCGTCAAAGACCCTTCCCGTGATGCTGATTCCTCGGACAGGGTTGATGGTCGGTTGGACCTGCGATTGATTTGCCTAAAATCAATGTATTAGCGTGACGAGGATAACTGAGGGTGGTCTTAACAGGGAACAACGATGCCAAGCCTTTCTTCGTCAGCGATTACGTCTTGGGCTGTGTGCCCTCCCAGGCAGCCTAAAGCCGTCATCAACGGCGTACCCATCAGCGGAAGCGTCTGTCGTGGGATACAGACCTTCTGCAAGATTTGCAAGACCTCTCTATCATGGGCATCGTGGAGTCAATACTTTTGAACTTGGTTTGCTACGTAATCTTATTTTTACCGGTGACAGTTCCGCTCATGATCTCTACAGATCAACGTTGTGACATGCGATATCCATCGGTTGTTTGATATTTTTACAACATGGCCGATCCATTGCCATTTAAATTTCCTAATAGATTCTATCTATCTCTGACTCCTCTTTAACTTTAATGTATTGTACTATCCAGTGATCATTCTACGATTCTTTTCTGTGCATGGCTATCTGTGTGAATGTCCGTATTTTAGTTAATTCCATGTTTTTGCTCATTACGTGACTCTCGGAAGAATGCATTGGTTGTATCTTCTTTCTAGGACTAATGAAATTTTCTTGTTCTTGAAGGTTGAGCTTGCTCTACCGAAAGCTTTCCAGCGTAGGGTTTTCTTGGCATGATTTCTTTTTCTCCTTCTTTTGGAACCTTGCCCTAATATATCTAGAAATGAGATGTTCTCCAACCTACTAAAATTAAACTAGTAAGCAAAATCCTTTTGTTGACTAAGCATTTGCAAATATTGAAAGTATTCTGCGCAATGTCAAATGCAGTGAATTCCTACCGAGCATTTATATAACACGGTAGGTGTTTATATAACTCCAGATTATGAGCGACGACCCATTTGCTGTGTCTCTTTGATTGACTGTTTATTTAAACAAAGTCCATTTGGCTACAATTATTTTTAACAAAGATTTCGATTTAACTAGATCAGCTTATTCTTGCATTTTTAAAACAAAATATTATGAAATAAAAGCCTTCAAAATATCTTCCCTGGTTTTCCAGAGAATTCAGAATCGACCAACGATTGTCAAGCAAATGGTTGGTAAATATCTTGAGGGTTGGGAAAATAATACAGACTTAGGCGGGAAATGCAAGAAATCAACCATAACAAACTTTCAAACGATTACCAAACAGTCAAAGCTGAAGTTTACTGCTAACAACTTCGCCATTTGGGAATAGCTTCGGACGGAAATCGCCCATCTTTAGGGAAGTATACTTCACACATAACTCAAAATCAGTAGAACCCTGCCATCTTTGGTACACAGGTTGTAAAACATTCTGTGATGGTGAAATCAGTGGATGATAACAAACCATAATACAGGCAATGTTATATTACAAAATTAATTCTCAGGCTTATATTTAAAACTGCATGAAAAGACTTGAAACATCTACATTCAACAGATACATAATATCTAAAAAGCTTTGGGATATTTTACATATTGTTAATAAATCAAATATGACTCGAATCGTCGATATATACTTTATCGAAATATCATTGATTTTACCGAAAGTATTTCTTATTTGATTACTATAGACTAAAATCAAAATATTGCTTATTGTAAATAGCCATTTTTGATACCTATACCTAGCCAAAAATACATAGACGTCGATGGTAAACGTCTAAATTTGATCAACTGCTGATTTGTGGTACCACGTTGGTGATCCTGTGGATGATGAGGTCAGTCTACCCTTTATGTACACGGAGAAGAATCTGCATTTGATATAAGATTTCATCATCATCAGTCTTTTAGCGTCCGTCGTTGGACATAGACCTTCCCCAGGATTTGCCACACTTCTCTATCATGGGCGTCACGGAGCCAGTACTTCCTGAACTTGTTTAGCTCGTCTCCCAATCTAACATCTTGCCGGCCTCGGTTGCGCATGTGGTCTCGGGGAATCCATAGTGCATCTTAAAAAGAAGTTGAACAATTTCTTGCAAATATTTTCATCGATTCACTTGCTATGTTTAACTACAACTACAATAAAGAAATCTTAGTGACACTGTGTGAGAGTGGGTTTGTGCACTGCGATTACTCGACATCTGGCCAATTGTGCAAATTTGACATTCACCAGACCTATTGGTCAGCACACAAGGCAGTGCAGTGTCGAGTTTTTCTTATCTATGTTACTGGGGAAAATCAATGAAAATAAATGGAAATAATAAAGAGAATTATCTGAATTTCCATATGGAATATTAAAATTAGCAACACTGAAGATAAGTGAACGGAATACTTTGGAGCCATAGATTTGTACGACGGTGAGAAGATCACTTTGTAAACATGCACCTACAGAATGGGCTCAGTCTAAGTTCAAAAGAACACAATCCTTTTGTTAATATAAGTTTCTAACGATGACATTTTATACTACATCAAATGATATACCTATACAGTACGCAATCAATGCATAATACCTGCTATGATCCATGGATGATGAGCCACTCGAAAACAAACGCAGAATAGCAGATAAGGCAATGGAAAGAGCAATGTCAGGAATTACTCTTATGCATCAACATGGATCCGAAAGAAAGGGAGAGGGCCAGGATAAAGGGTATTGTTCAAGTAATTAATTAACTGGGCAATGATAATGGAGATGGCCAGGGCACACAGCAAGAAGAAAGGACAACAGATGGAGCAAAAAGCTAACTGATTGGTGCCCGTGCGGCAGTAGGAAAAGGCAAGAGAAGATTACTGGTGTAACATGGCAGAGATTACTGCAATCACGCTCGATGTGGCAGGAGATAGGGAAATCCTTTCACAAGTAATGGAAATAGTGGCTGCTGCTGCTGCTGATGATGATGATGATGTGTTTGAATGAGTCTGTGTATGAACATGTGTCAGTGTCACTTCAAAATTGTATCATATATAATTAATAACTGAAATCCACAGCTCTGGTTAGTCTATCAATTGAAAACGTCACTGTCTTTTAGGAACATGACGGGTTCGGGATGATCAACAGAAAAATTTTTTAAAAAAGGTGATCATTAAATCAAAGTCATTCAAAATGTCCAATTTTTTCAAATTATGAAAAACAGAAAAACATGTGAATGCTGCCGGACACAGACTAAAGGTCAATCCAGTATAAACCTAATGAAATTGCCCCCTGACTCTGACTAAGAATAATTTTGAGGGGAATTTTCAAAAAACAAAGGACTGTTTTTTCAAAACATAAGGAGTGAATATCCACCCCCTTATTATAGTATGAATTGACAGTCAGCAAGGGAGAACCACTTAAAAACTGAAGAAATCTGTATTGACCTGCCGACAGTTCAGGTTGCTGGATGGTGATTTTTAATCGCAAATTCAAATCTACATATGTTATCCTGCAAGCAGAAACCTCGACACAATTTACTGACATAGACAGACAAATAGATATGAACTTTTGTGTTTATTCTGGTAATGATAGTTCCTGTTTAACTCAATAGAAAGAATATTGGGCCCTTAAACCAGCTACCCTATCGGTGGCAGGTTCGATTCCTGCAGCAGCCCAATTATCTTTTATTGTTTATTATATTTACGTTGTCTAAATTGAGTGAAATATTAACTGTGTAACGACAGGACAGCATTTCAAATAAGTTTTTCGTTGTTTAACGCAATTATGTATATATGTATATAAAAAATCCCTGTTTTTTCCCGATTTGATTCCATAAAACTCTTTAAAAACTTAAATGGCAATGGGCAGGCCATGTTGCAAGAATGAAAGACAAACGATGGACATCACGACTCACAACATGGATCCGCAGAGATCACATGAGAAACTGAGGCCGACAGAAGACAAGATGGAGAGATGAACTGGACGAATTCAGAAAATTGATAGCTCCGCGACGCCCATGGTAGACAATTGTGGTGAATCCTGGTAAAGATTTATATCCAACAATGGACCTTAAAAGACTTATGATGATGTATGTATCTATTCATGTATTCATCTATTTTTCTCTTTATATGTTGTGCACTTGGAAAGAAACATATATATGTATAAACTGATATATATATATATATATATATATATATATATATATATATATATATATATATATATATATATATATATATATAAGATTTATTCATATCCAGCTATCTATTTTCATTTCCATTTCTGTAAATTACCTACCTGCTATTTTTGAAAAGCATTCGTTTTAAAAGCACGTTTTCCAAATCGGGTTAATGGTTAGAAGAGGAAAACGAGAGACTTGCCCAAGGCCAAGAGGTTTGCATCCAAGTCTTGAACCAGCGCCAACGACTTTGGAAAGCATGTGGACGATATCTGCCAAATTCCCCAACCGAAATGGCTTGGCACATGTCAATACAGACCTTCCACCTGTGTCTTCGCCAACAATATATCTCAGCAGAAAACGAGAGGATTTCATCAAAGAATGACCGAGTATGACTTTCGGCTGGTGAAGAAGAAAATCGACAGGAAAAGAGTTAAGTTTATCTCAGTTGTAAGCCGATAAGAGCAAAAAAAAAAAAAGAGAAAAGACTGAACTGCCTGGCTGTTGCAGAGTTAGACTCCTTTCTGATTCAATTCTGATTGAAGATGATCACTGCATCATGTGCAACGCGTATTGTCTATACATCTAATAAATTCGTGCATATCTAAAACGTGTCTTTTTGGTTTGATTGGTAGGAGTATCTGTTTCTCTGAATTTTTGAGATGAGGTATTATCATTACTTCTATTATTATCCGGACTACTCTCATCTTGGTTGTTTTTCATACAACGTTCCGGCCGTCGTACACTACGGCCTTCATCAGGCATCATCTGGTAGATGTGGGGGAAGTAACGAACTGAACCCTTTATTTAACCGACGGGGGTATATAGACCGCACTCCCCTCTTAGCATTAGTAGTATTATTATTGCCTCACACTGGGATTGAACCTAGAAGAGGGGAGTGCGGTCAATATACCCCCATCGGTCAAAAAAAAATTTTGGATCGTTACTTCCCCACACGTACCAGATGATAGCTGATGAAGGCTGTAGAGTACAACGGCCGAAACGTTGTATGAAGAACAACCAAGATGAGGATAGTCCGAATAGTAATAGAGATAAATGGTAGGAGTATCGTTTAGGAATGATTCAGTCGTGAATTTTTATCAGATAGATGGATAGGTCAGGATTTTTTTTGTTGTTGTTGTTCTTCCGGGGCGGGGAAAGAACAAACTACAACTTGTACTGGGATTTGACGAGAAAAAGAAAGTACTCAAAGAGTGTATGAGTCAGCAGACACCATACACTTACCCCCCCCCAAAAAAAACAAACAAACAACTTTTTTCATATAACTGTAGAGGAAATAACTTTGTCAGTTTTGTTTTCCCCTGTTTAACAATCAGTGCTCAAAAATTTCAAATTTTGTTGATAGCTTACTGGGTTTTATCGAGCAAAAAAATATTCAATGTTAAAGTGTGCACATGCTTTTGTCATAGGGAAATCATTCGCATAACATATGATTATTGTGCCCACTGACTAAAAAAAATGAGAGAATATTGATGCTGTTGCATCTGATACTACAGATGATGATGATGATGATGATGATGAAATAGGTTTGGCTCCCTCTGGCTTGGTGGAGTGGGTCACGAAAAAGACCGGATGGTTGAACCAAGTAGCCGGAAATAGGGAGAACTTTCTTCTTGGATTCCCATTTGTTTGCTGAAACGAAAAAGCAGCAAATTGAAAAGATATAATTGACAGAAAGAAAAGAAAAGAAAACTAAAGAATCGAAAGGGAAAGAAAAGATGTATCAAGAGAAGAAGAAAAGGAAAATAAGATCAAAACCGCCCAAAAGGAAATCAAAAAGACAAGCCTGGCTGCTTCAGGCTCAAACACCACTGCTACTTCTATTCTGACCGATGATTACTGCAATGTTTGTTTTGTATATGATATATATATATATATATATATATATATATATATATACATATATATATATATATATATATATGTGTGTGTGTGTGTGTATATATATGTGTATGTGGGTATTAAATCTATTTATATATTCTTATATATCAGATATCATGTATATATATATATATATATATATATATATATCAGATATCATATATATGATATATGAAAAATAATACAAATGGATACGTTTAGTACGTATTTATATATTAAAATGAAATAAGCTATTTTGTATCTGTGATATACATTTCGTTAGAATACAATACCCGTCAGTTTTAGCTCAGTCAGATAAAACGCCAGCCTACCAATCAGTTGGTCATGATTTGAAATGACGGTTGGGGATTTTTAATATTTACTCATCTAATATCCTTTGACGAGGATTGTTCTTGTTATGGTAGAGAAACAAAGTCAACTCCAGAGTTGACTAGAGTTTGACAAAAGCAATACTAAGGAAATCAAAAAAATACGACACTCTTATACTAGTATACTGGTATATATCAGTATGAAGGTTGAATAAAACACATCGACGGCTAATGTATTCTTTCTGCATTGCTCATGAACATAGGATACATGGCGATGACCTATGGTGACCGCTGAAGGTCAATTTGGTGTCAGTTCCAATTTGGCATTTCCAAATCTAATGTTGACAACTGCAAATTTGTGTAGAAGGATAATTTGATAAACCTAGCATAGTAAGTGTTGAACTTTAGTAACCTGTAAAGGTCAATACTAGGACAGGACAATTTTGGTCAGGTCAGGTCAATTTTAGCATTTTCAAGTGTAAATGATGGATCACCTCGTATAAGAGGTAACGGATCTTACATTCGATTAGCAGCCGGGTTCAAAGAAGCCATTTGTTGGTAACACGGTGATCATCAGCCTTGACTGGAGGCAGATCCTTGCCATCGAGCAACGTGGTAGTAGTACTAACATAGTGAAAAGGACATTGAAGAGCTCAAAGCTAAAGAACGTTTAGATTCTTTGTTCCACTGAACAAATGAAGGTACGACAGGTTGCTTGAAAGGACGTTGAGATTCTTTGTTTCACTGGAAAATGAGAGTACGACAAGTTGCTTGGAAGGACGTTGAGATTCTTCTTGTCAATGAAAAAATGAGGGTACGATAGATTGCTTGAAAGGACGTTGAGATTCTTGTTTCACTAGAAAAATGAGGGTACGACATGTTGCTGAAAAGCAGGAAGATGAAGAGGACTTTTCGAAATTCCTGCTGGACAAAAGTGAAGGGAAGACCCCTGTGATTCCAGAGGAAAGTAATGTTGCTGTTAGGCTGGAAAATATATCACTCACCCCGGTGAACGATTTGAGGACATTCTCAGTTTGATGTATGAGGACATGCACAACAACATTGTCAACCCTAGACGCGAGCCAGTTATACTTAGCCCCGATGACCCTGAAGTTGACAAGATGAACAAAACATGACGATGATGTTTCCAGAGGAGAGGAGTATCTTGGCAGAAGCGTTGACATTGCGGGGTCAGCAGGTAACCATGAGTACCCGGTTTTGTTTCTACTTATATCCTGCACGTTTGGTGAGCTTACCAATCGCATGTATGAAGTTGGGAATTATGATCACGCTATCAGATAACTTGTACTTGCAAAACAGACATTGCAATAGATGCAGGTATCTCATACATTAGATCCTGACCCATCTCTTGGTTGCAAAATAGGCTAGCGGTTTTAAAGCTTGGAACACAATTCTCATCCTACATATCACCCTGTACACATTTGACAACCTTTTTTCATCCACTATTCGCGTTGGCAGAGACCCTGCTTTGCAATAACTGTGAATCTCAGGGGTGTCTCTACAGCGCGTTGGGGTTTTCTGCATCAGAGACTCCTTCAGTCACGTTCAGTTCGACGTGCCGTTAAGCAGGAGCGGCAGATCAAGTAACTCTCGCCTTTTCACTCAAGATGAAGAGACAAAAAGATGCAGCACTCTCTCGGCAGCGTTATTTACAGAGGCTTACCGACATAATATCAAGAATTTACAGAAAGACATGTTTACGAACGAAGGACAATGAATGAAATTAAAATATTTGCATTTGCAGAGATACTTATCTTTTAATTGAGGAGTAGAATTGATGAAATATTTTTGAAATTGGGGAAAACATTTAATACTTATTAAATATAGAATACACTGAAATGAAGCGAAATTATTTCTCAAAAACGTATCTTATTTTATGAATTCAATTTTTTTTATTCTTCGTTCATTTTCTGATCTCTTCCGATCCCATTCTGTTAATGAATCTTTTCTGGTTTGTTTTTTTTACATTGCCAATTTTATTTTGACTTTTGAAGTAATTTACCTAATCACTGTGAGAGTAAATTCATTCTGTTTAGTGCATTTAACGAAACAAAGATCATGGCAGTAGCCTCCATAGAAAATTAGTTTTAGAAAATAACTTACTTATACAAAGTATTATCGGTGGTAATTGTCATCTTTTCTTTTTTTCTCTTCTTTTAGGTAGCCTCACCAACTGAGCAGCCACAAACTTCCTTTACTTTTGATTATTATCGAAATACAATTTGCAGGAAATAGACGACAGATAAAAGGAAAATGTATAGCGTTCACTCAACGTATTGATTTACAAAGAAAAAAGTTTTTTTTCAGAAATACATATTTTACTCACAAAGGAAAATTAAGGAAATCTAATGTAATCATAATCTAATCACAATTTAGTTACAATCGAAGATACCTGCTCCGTGTGCATGTACTATGGTTACTCAACAATTGGCTATGCACATAGTTGACACTCACCAAATATATCACTCAGTACACAAGGCAGTTTGATGCTGCTTGGATCAGCAGTTCTCGAAAAATCAAATAAATAAATTTTAAAGAGTACGTATCATAAGAAACCAAGGCCGACAGAACACAACATGGAGAGATGAACTGGACAGATTCAGGAAATACTGGCTCCGCGACGCCCATCATAGAGAAGTGTGGCGAATCCTAGGGAAGGTCTATGTCCATCGGCGGACTTTAAAGGACTGATCATCATCATCATCATTTTTCTTTTTTTATGAATCATTTCTCTTGACTTTTGCTGTTTGGAATTGTGTATATTTTGATATGAAAAATCTGAATTTGCAAGACTGAAGAGGAATGACCTTGAAATTTCACAGGGAGTGTTTTGACCGACGGTAAGAAAACTATTTCACTTGACTATAATGGTAGGCTCACCCACACACTGTGAAGTCCGGCTACTTTGAAACATCCATCTTTGGAACAAACACTACCAAAAGGAATTCAGACAACTTGATACAACTTCCAACGCAAATTACTCTGAATATTATGCCTATGATAGTTGGAGTTTCGATTAGGAAAATATAAACACTCAAACAATTCCAGAGCTGTAAGAATTGGTGATATTGCAATATAACATTGTGATACAATCGGCTTCCTTACGAAAAAAAAACCGTGCTATTATTTGCTAAATTCAATGTGTTATTTTAGTCTATTTGATTGCAGCATTCGGCAGTTTCGGGAAATAATTGTATCGGGCGTTCTCGGAAGAAGAAAGACGAGGAAAGGGAAAATAAAGCAAACGAAGAAGAGAAGGAAAAAGGAGAGGGGAGAGAAATAAGACAAAGGCTGTGTAATAGTAGGAGAAGAAGAAGAAGAAGAAGAAGAAGAAGAAGAAGAAGAAGAAGAAGAAGAAGAAGAAGAAGAAGAAGAAGAAAATGAATAGATTTATGAAAGGTAAAGATAGGCAAACTATCTTCACTTGAGAGTGAAAAGACTGTAGCCAATATTTATTCAGGGCTGTGTCGACATTCCTAATTCGATTTCCCTCAGAATTATTAAGGAACCCCCCTCCTACCAGCCACTAACCAGAGCCGGTGGGCCAGAACTTTACAAATGGATGTAAATCAATTCTCAGGGGTTTTGATTCGAGAACCGAGACATGACATCGCATTTTGAGCAAAAAGAATAGAAGCCTTTGCATCAATGGTATCTTTCTTCTTTCTGATTAACTCTTTGAAGCATTGTAGGCTGAAATCCATCCTACGTTTGAAGTGCTGGCATCTCATTGGCAATGAATTTGCATTAGACATACAATACTTATCATAAGTATTCCAGCAAAGAGGAATTGTGCTTCTAATCGCTTGGTTTTGAGACTTGAAAGCAGGAACGTCACGCATGAAGAATCAAAAGGTATCGTAATCAATACAACAAGGCATGTATTTAGTCATGTTTTGTGGTGTTCAATGCTATATTTCTGGAAATATTTTAATAGAATTAAATTGTTGTTTTAAAAAACACAAGTTTCTTCAATCGATCAAGGAGATTGTGACAAGTATTTTTTTTTAAATATAAACAAACAACCTTTGATATAATAAGTATTCCTCATAAGCATAAAAGCTAGCAAAAGATCTATTCTATTGCTTAGGACTCATCATCATCATCATCAGTCTTTTAGCGTCCGTCTTTGGACATAGACCTTCCTCAGGATTTGCCACACTCCCCTACCATGGGCGTCACGGAGCCAGTACTTCCTGAACTTGTCTAGCTCGTCTCTCCATCTAACATTTTGCCGGCCTCAGTTGCGCATGTGGTCTCGGGGAATCCATGTTGTGAGTCGTGATGTCCATCGATTGCCTGTCATTCTTGCAACATGGCCAGCCCACCGCCATTTGAGATTTTTATGGATTCTATGATGTCTCTAACTCTTGTCTTTTTCCGGATGTACTGTGTTGTTTTGTGATCTCTCCATATGAGGCATTATTCTTTCATGTGCACGTTGCATGGTTCTCAGCTTACAGGTCTGTCTCTTGGTTAAGTTCCATGTTTCAGCTCCATAAGTGACTATTGGGGAGATGCATTGGTTATACACCCTTCTCTTTAGGATTAGGTGGAGGAGCCATTAATGATCATGAGCAAAGTAGGATCCAAATTACCTTACCAGTTTTACAACTCTTCCAAATAGCAATGTGACTTGGCCTTTTCAATCTCCTTATTCGATTCTGATCAAAGTTTCTGGAGGATATGACATAACCTGTTAACTTTTATATTTAACAATTAGATCTTAGTATCATCCAAGATATTCAGCATTTGGAAGCACGATGCATGACTAAATCGTTGCCTTATTATATTGATTGCAATTATTGATTTGGATATTCTTGCATAATTTTCCTGTTTTTTTTTTCCTTTGTGAGCTTCTCAAAACCAATCAATTTGAAAGAAAAACGTCCGTTTAATCGAGTATTTATGAAAAGTACTGTATAATATTCGGTTACGATTACATTAATACATGATTATTTCTGGACGGACGAAAAACTTTGGCAATGATAAGACAGAGAATAAAGAGTTACCAATAAAAGGTTATAGAAGGGTCGAGGCACGTGGAATAGTGGAGAAATGATAGCGACTCAAAGAGAAGAAAAGAACTGTTGCTACAAAAACAAAGAGAACTGATAGTGTACATTCTACAATATGGAGCTGAAACAACCAAGAGACAGACCTACAAACTGAGAAGTATGCAACGTGTGTATGAGAAAATCATGCTCAACTTTACATGGAGAGATCACCAGACGGCACAATACTAAAGGGAGAAAACGGGAATCCTAGACATCATAGAAACTATTAAAAAACTCAAATGGCAAAGGACAATCCATGTTGCATGAATGAAAGACAACCGATGGACATCACAACTCACAACATGGATCCCCAGAGACCACATGCGAATCTAAGGCCGACAAAACACAAAATGGCGAGATGAACAGGAGAAATTGAGAAAATACTCGAGCTGCGACACCGACTATAGAGAATCGTGGTGAATCCAGGTGAAGGTCTATGTCAAACAACGGACATTGAATGACGGACGATGATGATTATGAATCTACGAAACTGAAGGAAGGAGTGCAGACAGTGTACATTTGATAAGAGAAGTACAGCTTCTACGGGAAGTGAATATGAACGGGGGAGAACTGACAGTGTACATTAAACAAAGACACAGCATCACCAGAAAGTGAATGTTGACAAATGACTGAGGACAGTGTAAATCCAGCAAGCAAAAGAAGGCATCTGAAATAAACATCATATGAACAAAGGGGAACAGACTATGTATATTCAACAAAAGAAAGAACCTTTGGAGAGCGAATATGAATGAAGGAGAAAAAACGTTGTACATTCAATAAGAGAAAGAAAACTTCTACGGAGAGCAGATATAAACAAAGGAAAACGGACTGTTAACAATCAATAGGAGAAAGACAGCATCTGTAGAGAGCGGAAATGAACGATGGAAAAGGACAGTGTAAATTCAACGAGAGAAAGACAGCGTCAATGAAGAGCGAATATAGACAAAGGAGAACTGACAGTGAACATTCAGCAAAAAAAATTATCTATGGAGAGCAATATGAAAGAAGTAGAAAGGACAGTGTACATTCGAGAACAGATAGACGGCATTTGTAGAAACATATTATGAAAGAAGGAGAACAGGCTGTTAACATTTACCAAGGGAAAGACAACATCTTTGAATATGAATGAAGGAGAACAGATTTTGAACATTCGACTAGAAAAAAGCAACATCTATGTATATAAACGGGGGAAAATGGACTGTAAAGTTTCAACAGAGGAAAGACAGCTAGTGCGGAGAGCGAGAATGAATAAAGGAAAATGAACAGTTTCCAATCTGCAAGAAAAGATATGAACGAGAGAGAACAAGCAGTAAACATTCAGCAAAAAAAAAGCAGCAACTACTGAGAGGTGATATAATCGAAAGATAACGAAGAGAGTACATTCAACAAGACGAACCCAACATATACACCTTGCGAATCTGAACGAAGAAGCAGACTTTTTACATTCAACAAGAGAAACAGTATTTTCTGAGAGCGAATCTGAACGATGGAGAATGGACTGTTCGCATTCAACATAAGAGAGACAACATCGGTGGAGAGCTATTATGAACGAAGGAAAATAGACTGATTATATTCAACAAAGAGATAGATGGCAGCTTCATAAACATAATATGAACGATGGTAAACGGAGAGTGAACATTCAACATTGGAAAGACAGCATTTACAGAGAGTTAATATGGACAAAAGAGAGCGGACATAGCAAATTCAACAAGAGAAAAACAACATCTAAGGAGATCAAATATGGACGAAATGGACGGACAGTGTTCATTCAACAAGAGAAGAACAGTACTTATGGAGAGCCATTCGAATGAAGATGAACGGCCAGTGTACTTTCAACAAGAGAAAGATAGCATCCACGTGATCGTATAAGAACGAAGGAGAACTGACTGTTATATAACGAATACAGGACAGCATCTTCGAAGAACATGTACGATAGTGTAGATTCAGCAAGAGAAAGAATAAGTACAAAGGAGATAGGACATGATGCAGTCAACAAGGGAGAGACAGCATATATGGAAAGCAACATGAACGAAGGGGAACGGACGATGAACACTCAACAACAGATATACGGTATTTACAGAAACATAATAAGGAAGAATGGAAATGGACTGTGTACATTCAACAAAAGAAAGATAGCATGTACAGAGAGCGAATATGAACGGAGGGAAGCGGACGTTGTACATTCAACAAAGGAAGACAGCATCTAAAAGAGAACAGACATTGTGCGAGTCAGTAAAGCAAACACAGCATCAACAGATATTGAATATGGAAGAATGAGAACGAGCTGTGTACATTCAAAAAGAGAAAGACCGCAGGTACAGAGAGCAGATATGAGCGAAAGAGAACAGGTTTAACATTCAGCGAGAGGTAGACAGCAACGACTGAGAGTGAATATGGAGGGAGAAGAACGGCCAGTGAACATTCAAAAAGAGAAAGACAATATCTACGGACAAGCGAATATGAAAGAAGGGGAGCGTACAGTTTAAATTTAAAAAGAGAAAGACGGTATTTCGGAGAGCGATTATGAAAGATGGAGAATGGACTATTCACATTAACGAAAGTAAGACATTTTGTATAGAGAGCAGATATGAATGAAAGAGAATGGATATTATACATTCAATGAGAAGATGGTATCTGTAGAAACATGTTATGGACAAAATAGTAGGGATGGTGTACATTCAAAGAGAGAAAGACAACACGGACAGCGAATTTTAACGAAGGAGAACAGATCGTGTACATTCAACGGGGGAAGGCGACATCTACAAACAGCAAGGAGAACGGACTTTTTACGTTCAACAAACGAAACACAGTATTTACGGAGAGCAAATATGAACGATGGATGATGGACTATTCACTTTCAACAGAAGAAAAACAGCATTTATGGAGAGCTTTTATGAACGAAGGGAATTTGACAGTGTACAGAAACAAGAGATAGACGGCATTTGCAGAAACATAATATGAACGAGGAATTTAGCATGTACGGAAAGCAAAAATGAATGAAAGAGAATGAACAGTATACATTCAATAAGAGAAAGACAACATCATTGAACACCGAATATTAACGAAGGAGGATAACCATTATACTTCCAACTGCAGGAAGATAGCACTTACAGATACTGAATATGAACGAAGGTTAACAGACAGTATACATTCAACAAGAGAAAGACAATATATAGAGTCAGTGAATATGAACGAAGGGATACAAATTATATACATTGAACAATAGAAAAACAGTAATCTACGATGAAAGAATATGAACAGAAGAGGACAGACAGTGTACATTCAACAGGAGGACGACACCATCTACAGACACTGAATATGAACGAAGGTTAACAGAAAGTGTACATTCAACAGGAGAAAGATAATATATAGAGTCAGTGAATATGAAAAAAGTGATACAAATCGTGTACATTGAACAAAACATAGACAATAATGTACGGAGAAAAAATATGAACAGAAGGGGACAGACAGTGTACATTCATTAGGAGAACAACTCCATCTACAGACACTGAATATGAAAGAAGAACAGAGTGTCTTTATTCAACAAGGGAAAGACAGCATTTCCATAGAATGAATATGAACGGAGGACAACTGATTGTGTACATTCTACAAATGTTATACAGTATTTACAGAAACATAATAAGAATGAAGGAAAACGGACTGTGTAAATTCAACAAGAGGAAGACAATATATAGAGTCAGTGAATATGAACAAAGGGATACAAATCGTGTACATTGAGCAAAATATAAACAATAATGTACGGAGAAAAATATGAACAGAAGGGGGCAGACAGTGTACATTCAACAGGAGAACGACACCATCTACGGACACTGAATATAAAAGAAGGAGAACAGAGTGCCTCTATTCAACGAGGGAAATCAGCATTTACATAGAATGAATATGAACGGAGGACAACTGATTGTGTACATTCAACAAAAGTTATACAGTATTTACAGAAACAATAAGAATGAAGAAAAACGGACTGTGTAGATTCAACAAGAGGAAGACAACATACAGAGTCAGTGAATATGAACAATGGGATACAAATCGTGTACGTTGAACAATAGAAAGACAATAATCTATGGAGAGAAAATATGAACAGAAGGGGACAAACAGTGTACATTCTACAGGAATACAACACCATCTACGGACATTGAATATGAACGAAGGAGAACAGTGTGTCCTCATTCAACGAAGGAAAGACAGCATTTACAGAGAGCAAATATGAACGAAGGCAATAAGGTATAATACATTCAACTAAAGGAGGTAGCATATTTGGAAGCAGTATGAACGAAAGGAGACATACAGTGTTCATTCAACGACAGGGAGATCACATTTACTGAGAGTGAATATTAATGGAAAAGAACTGACTGAACATTCAACAAAAGTTAAACGATATTTGTAGAAACATCATAAGAATGAAGGAAAACTGACTGTGTACATTCAACAAGAGAAAGACGGCACATACACACAACAAATATGAACGAAGGAGGAAAAGCATTCTACGTTCGATAGAAGAAAGACAGTTCAAGTTCAACAAGAGAAAGACAGCATTTGCAGACAGTAAGGAAGGAGAATGGATAGTGTACATTCAACAACAACAAAAAAAGAAATCTTCTACGGACAGCAAATATTAACAGAGGAAAGCACACATTGTACAATCAACGGGAGGGAGACAGTATCTACAGACACTGAATATGAACGAAGGAGATAAGACATAATGCATTCAACAAGAGAAAGACAGCATATGTGAAAAGCAATATGAACGAAAGGGGACAGAGAATGTACACTCAACAGGAGAAAGACAACATTTATAGAGAATGAATATGAATGGAGGAGAACTGACTGTGTACTTTCAACAAAAATTATACGATATTTGCAGAAACATAATAAGAATGAAGGAAAACGGACTGTGTACATTCAACAAGAGAAAGACGATATATAGAGTCAGTGAATATGAACGAAGGAAAACAAACATTCTATATTTAACAGACATTGTATATTTATTTAGAGAGCAAATATGAACAAAAGGGAGCAGACGGTGTAAATTCAACAAGGGAAAGACAGCATCTGCAGACAGCAAATATGAAAGAGGGAGAATTGATAGTGAACATTCAACAAAAGAAAGAAATCTTCTACGGACAGTGATTATGAACGAAGGAGAACGAACAGTGTACGTTCAACAAAAGAATAAAAGTATCTGCGGACAGCAAATATGTACGAAGGAGAAGAGATATTGTATATCCAACAAGAGAAATACAACATCTACGGACAGCGAATATGAACAGACATTGTACATTCAACAAGAGGGAGACAGCATCTTCGGAGAGCAAATATGAACGAAAGGGGACAGACAGTGTAAATTCAACAAGAGAAAGCCGGCATCCACGGAGAGCAAATATGTATATAGGAGAAGACACATTGTAAATTTGACAAAAGAAAGAAATCATCTGTGGAAAGTGAATATGAACGAAATAAAACAACAAAGGTTGCAGCAAAAAAATCAAGAAACAAGCAACAACAAAAAAATGATCCAAGGGGAATTTCCAAAACAGGTCTGATTTGTCAACCAACGGACACAGTCATGTGACTTTTGGCAAAAATGTTGGAGGGATTCATCAAAATTTGAAAAAATGGTGACCAATATAAGTGTACATATCTTCACTGTCCAATTTTTCGAAAAAAATCTATACAAAACATGAATGTAACTTGGCACAAACTACGTGACTAATTTAAAGTAAACTTAATTTGTAACTAGGGAATTAAAAAACAGACGTAGACACGTTTTTGCAGATCTATTAATGTGTAAATGTTTGAAGGAGAAACCTTTTCAACTCCATTGTCATAGCCTGCACCTTTGAAAGATACATTGCAAGTCAGACAGAACAATTTAAATCATGAAGAAATCTATGTTGACGGTTCTGCCAACTCTTTTTGGTTGATTGTTCCCAGAATTATAGCATGATATATGAGATGACAGGAAGAACAGAAGACTTAGAGGAAGGGTTGACAGGTATGAACATGTGGGAAGAGTCGGAGGGTTATAATATCTTAGATGGCAACACCCGTGGAATTTCTACGGGTCTAGCAATCAACAATGAAAATACCTCCTCAACTGTTCTAAAGAGCGTTACACGGAGACTGCAAGAGATAGAGATTGGATATAGAATTGTTACCATTCTGACTCCAGCAAGACTATTTGTGAAGTGCGAGTGTATTGAAGAGACCTGCTGTCACTTTATTGCTAGTAAGATCCACGGCATTTTACTGGTAAAAGAAATCAAAGAACACAAGAAAAAACAACGATAAAAGTCGGATAAATTTTGCACAGGAGCAGAATAGGTTTTTAAATATGAGAATGGTAGTACTAAAAGTAGTATTCAGAACACTCCCCGAGTATCTAGCAAAAAAGTCTAGAGAAACTTGGAGAACGGGGAAAAACTGAAACTATTCCACCGATGGTGTTATGGAAGTCTGTCAGACTACTAAAGGGGTCCTGGAGTATTGAGAACACTTGTTGTTACTTGATCTCCAGTAAAAACCATAAGCCACTGTGGATATGAAAAGTCAATAATGATATGAATAATAATAATAATAACAATAAATCAATTTTATGTGACATTTTAGTCACTCTTGTGTTCCCATACTATTCGCCTTCCCGGCTTTTTGCCAATCATCTCATCACGGTTTACCACTCAATATCGGAAATGACTCCATGATTGGATTTCACTCGATGCAGGCCCGCTGGCGTTCGCTTCAAAAGCGAAATTATTTCTGTTGTCGCCTCTGTATTCGTCTTTTGTGCGCTTTGGCAAGATGGCAGCCGAGCGGCCAGCCGGGTTAAGGGAAGACGATGGTAGAAGTGGTGATGATTGTTGGTCAGTTTGAGGAGTTGGACACCGAAGAGGGAAAGGAGTTGGAGATGTGACTCGCTTTCAATCCAACTTTACCAGGGACCCCCCATCCCTTTATCACCCTTTACTGTATTGAACGAACTTTTACTTTTAAATAACTCATTCCCCAAACCGTACTCAGTCACATGTCCGTCTAAATTGTCCCCATTTTCAGCAGTTCACCTTCGACAGGGCTATTACTATTTTCGGGTTATGTCTTTCGTGCGAATTCAGTCTATTTCCTTCTTTCTTGTGAATGAAAAGATTAGGGAAAATCGGGAGAGAAAAGAAAGAGTGGAATAAGGGAGAAATTAAAGAGGTAAAAAGAAAGAGAAATAAAAAGAAACGAAATGAAATGGAGCAAAGAAGAAAGATATAGAAGGAAGACAGAGCGAAAGGAAGAAGAGGCAAGACGGAGAGAATGAAGTTAAAAGGAAGGAAGAAGTAGAGATAAAGAGAAACTAAGAAAAGAAGAAAAGAAATCAAAGAAAGAAAAGAAAGGAAAGGCCAGGAAAAGAGCATGGAAGGATATCAAAAAGAAGGAAAGGAAAAAACGGAAAGAAAAAAAAAGAAGAAAAACTGATAATGAAAAGTAAAAAAAAAAGTGGGGGGTTAAGAATGAAAGGAAACTTCTTTTTTTGTAATATTTCATACTCTCCTTCATTCTGTTTTTCTCTTTTATCTAATTTCTTTCTGCCATCCCCAGCCCCTGCTTTTTGCTAAATCCGTCCATTTCTCTTAGCTATCTCGCTTATTTCTCATCCATCTTGATTTCGGCTTTCCTATTGTTTTTTTCAGTCGACTAAAACTGTCATCAGAAGTCAACATGGGTTTGTTAAATTTCCCAATTTGGTTGGCTGACAGGCTGGCCATATATGTAATCGTCACAAGTACAGGTCACATGAATTGACTGTAAATTCAATTGATTACCCCTTATTATGTCTAAAAAAAGTTTGTTTTGTTTTTGTTTTCTGAGAATTACTCGAAAAAACATATTTTTATTCGAGGGTCCAATTTACAAGTGTAAGCATATGCTAAATTGGTCCCTCATTTTTTGTCAAGCAGCGTTCACACTTGTCTTTTGAAAATCCAGACATTTTTGTGATCACTGCCAATTATGCGATGTTGGGTGAGATCAATCAAAAATAGGGGGAGTTGGTGACCAATGGATAATAATAATAATAATGAATGCTTCTCTTGCCTTTGTTCGGTTGAAATAACGGGAAAAAAAACTCTGAATCGTCGACAAAAAAAAAAAGCAGACGTGAACACTACCGGACAAAAATTGAGGGACCAACTTAGCAGGAACCAAGATTGAAAATTGAACCCCCACTTAAAACCGTCTTCGGATGGGGTTAAAAGCAATAAAAACATTTATTTCTTAACATGATAGAGAGCAGATGTTTGAACTTTTAACCTTCCAACCCCACTGCTGCTGCCTGTATTTGCAACACATATTGCCATTATATATATATATATATATATATATATATATATATATATATATATATATATATATATACATAAAATCTGACAAGTTAGAAAAATAATTAATTTCATATATTTATTCCCGATAACGCCTATTGGGAATAAATATATGAGAATAATTAGTTTTTTCCCAATTTCTCTAATCTCAAATCATAATTTGCTGGAAATTATTCCTCTTTATTCTCTCTGTCGTTCCTTTTCGATTCAATCCCCTCTGTTTTTTAACTTCATCATTCTATGTCCCTAAATCTATTCCAATTTCATATCACCCTGTTTGGTCTTTGTTTCATATCTTTTTTTGTATTTGGAAACGCTCAAAATTGTTTACCGCATAGAATAATTATTCTTACATCTCTGCCTCACGCTATTTCAGATAGCTGATAAAAGCCTTTACAGTGGAGTGGTGTAGAACAAAACTCCGGAAAATCAGGGGATACTTGAATTTTCAAGTAATAAACTCATCATTTCATTTCTTTTTGTTCTCAGTCAAGCCAATTAAAGGTTTATAAGGGTATTAACGGGATCACGAAGGGAGGCTCTTTACAAGATCGCCAGTTGCTTACAGCACCAAAGACTCAGTTGGTCACTTATTGAGTTTAAATCAGATTCGAATCCTCTTGCCTTTGGTGATCGCACGAGAACAAAGATCTAAGATCAAAAGATACAAGTGTAGTATCTGCTTGAAACACATACTTTGGTAGCTTTACACCAGCACAATACTGTGGCTAATGATGGCACAGTGAGGCCCGGTATTGCTTAGCGAAAAGGGCCTAGAAATAGCAGCACCTTTTGATTGCACTAAAAGCCAAAGGTTGTGCTTGCCCTGACGTCTTGGTACCATCAGTTGCATTTTTTTAAAAACTTTCCCGTGTACAGAAATCTGCATCAAACTGGCTTCGTGTCATATCTTACTCTAGTGGGGAAGCAAAGTGAATATGGTTTGTACGAGAACCGGTGTATCCAATGCAATTTGGACCGTAATATAAATTGAACAGTGTATCACAAGATGTTTTCGAGGCTTACGATCATCAAGCCACCAGCCGGTACCGACGTAGTCAGACATTATTGACTTATACTACAAAAAAAAAGCCTATGGAAACGTGAGATAGTAAATAGATTTGCCGCTGATTTACGAAAAAGAAACCAGAGACTTTCGATAAACGGTGATCATCTAGATCCGATGTCTCGTTATGTATTCTTTAAAAGCGGGAATGTGTTTTCAATGTTTCGTTCGCAAAAGCCCACGCAGAATTGTAGAGTTCTTAAGAAGAAGAAAGAACACAAAGGAATACAAAAAAATATTCTTGCCTCTCTCGTTTTAAGATCTGGAAACGATAGAGCAGGAACGGATAATTGTAATTTAAGTCTATTGGCGATCAACTGATTTAAGATGGATAAAAAAAAACGAACCAAAGAAATTGTTTAACTCAATCATTTTGAGAGAATATTGATTGGTAATTATTATGTGTATAGCTGTTAAGTTGAAACAAAGGTGTGTTTACGGACGGACACTTAGATACATTATTCCTCTCGAGATGCATATATATATATATACACGTACTCAAATACACGCATACGCTCACACATACACGTATATATATATATATATACAGATGCATCCACTAACACGGATTGTCAATCACACACATGCAAGTATACGCACATGCATAAACATACAATTTATGTCACGGTTGAAAATAGAGGTAAGAGATTTTTTTTTCTTTCTTTAATTTCGGTGTATTTGATATCATTTTTATTTCTTTTTGTCACGATTGGAAGAAAAACAAACACATCTCTATGAGATGCTTTTTGGTCGGTTCATCAAATCTACTTTTGGGGCAGTAAACCTTAAGAGAAGATTTGATGAACCGACCAAAATTTGAATTCAAGCATGAATAAAATGACAGCAGGGTCGCAATCGTTTAGAAGGTTCTTCTCTTACCCAGTCATTGGGTCATGTGATGACGGCTCTACTGATAAAAAAGATTGTGTCTCTGGTGAGATGCAACTGCTCCCATATTGAAAACATGAAGTGATCCTTGGTTTATCATTGTCATTTCTCCTTTTGGTACGATGGACGAAACGGTACCGAATGATTCTTTCTGCAGCTACAATTCAATCTCTTATTGCATTTTACACGGACAGTATATTCTGATTCAATAGTCGAATATCGCAGAGTAGAGGAGGCCTGGTGTAGTTGGACGACTTTGCGAAACAGGTCATGAGATGCTACTCTAAAACCCTGTCCAAATATCTTTCTAAATGTGCTATTCTTATCTCTCTCTAGATCCATTAAAATATCCTTACATGCATATTTCAACAGATATCTATCTGTTTATCACACAAGCAACACGAATGCATGTTCGCAATTTTTCTAGTCTCTTTCATCTGTGGCAGTACTAATTTCTAAATCGTCCCTCCATTGGCTATCTTGGGGGAGAGGTTAGCTGCTCTTGACTCCTGGCTCTTTTAATTTCCTCATGGGGGAAAAAAATAGGAAAGCAGAACAACCGCAGAGCAATTTTCTCATAGGCGTGTATAGACATATTTTTGATACAAATGACCACTTTCGAAATACTGACCTTGTTCCTCACATGCAACTATTACGTAACAGGAAGAAGTTTCCAGCTTCCTGTAAGATGTTTTCACCGACGCTTCCTGGCCAAGCATGAAATCCACCATCGTAGAAGCCCAAGAAAATGTCTTCCGGCCCTCAGCTAAGAGAGACCGTCTCTAGTTCGGCAATAAGAACCAATAAGAATCCATGACTGACAAGAGAAAGCCAAACTTCGCCTCATAAGAAACAAGTGGTCAACCAACTTTGCAGTAAGGAAACAACTCTTTACTGACCATGATGACTACAAATACTTTTATTAAGAAAAAAAACATTATGTTTTCCAAATCACTAAAAATAGTATACGACCATTCAATGTACACCGGCCCAAAACAGGCAGCACCGCGAACGGTGGAGTTATTTTGGAAAAATACTTGTCGGACTGGGTCCTGTCCAATGGAGTAAATATCTACCAGTGAGGAGATTTAACGATTTATTTAGAATCAATCGTTAATTCTTGACGTCTACAAATGGTTAAAAGTGGCTTCTAACGGAGACTGATGGGAATTTCTTGCCAGATGAAAATCATTGAATGGGAGTTGCAATACTTTCTCTGGCAACCATTGTATAAAAAACATGTTTTGTTGGATCGATCCGTTTAAGATGACATTCAAATCCAGTGATCTACGGTCTGTTCAACACAGTGAAAGACAGCCAGAGAGACAAGTAGTGAAAGGGCCTAAATTAGCATTGATGTAACTTGGTGCATAACATTTCTTTGGAACCCATCTATTTTTGTACTTGATTACGGAAAAAAACTCAAAACAGAAATGAAATAATCATGGAACGATTATGTTTGATTCTACAAAAATTTTCCTATGGTTGGAAAATCTTTGAATGATTTTTCCCTATGTAATATTATAAATCCTCAATTAAATCGAAACACATTTATAATGAAAAGAATCAACAAAAATAAAGAATTTCTCTTGCTTTTCCGGACGCAAACCTGTGATTAATCTAACTAAAACTGAAATTTCGCAATCATTAAGATTCAATACTTGTTTGTTGAAAACCTTTGAACCTAATCAGTGCCTTTGGTGTTCTGTTATTTTGTGGGAGGTGCTAAGATTTTTCGAACCTCTGCTGCAACCCAATTTTCACAGTCTCAAGTACGACGCTGAATGGCAGATATCTGAGAGAAACACTTGAATACTGTAACGCCCATGATAGAGAAGAGTGGCGAATCCTGGGGAAGGTTTATGTCCAACGACAGACGTTGAAAAACTGATGATGATTATACAACGACTGTTCTGTAAATAGCAGCAGGGCCAGATAATGACCCAGGGGTTAGCCATGGGGTCGGGGCTTGAGTATTATTACAGAGGCATACAAGTTCTACCAAGTAACGTTTCAGTCTGAATGAAAAAAAAAGCAAAAAATACTGAGATAAACCAGAAGAAAAGAGGCGGTGCCTTGAAATCAAAACTCTTGAGCAGATATATTCTCTCATCTACGTCCATTTTTTTTTCTTTTCGTTTTTTCTCTATGGACTCGTCCGTTTTCATTCAAACTCCAATACAAGGTTTGAAGTTGACCGTATCAAGAATAAGAACAACAATAACAATTCTCACCAGAATGAGGAACGTAAACCAGTGTGTGAAACGTACATTTATTCTACGAGGTTTGAGCTCACGATCAAGTCTTGGATAAAAACGGCCTTTTATCATACAAATACAGATTATTTCATTGTAATAAAGGAATACAGTATTGCAAAGTATATTTTCAATAATTCTCTATTTGATACATATATATATATATATATATATATATATGTGTGTGTGTGTGTGTGTGTGTGTGTGTGTTCTATTTATTTACTCTCTCACCAGAGTAAAATATGACACAAGGTCAGGGCTTTACGCGGGGATAGGAGACATCAGTGAAAAATAGCTCCAGCCGACGCAACTTTGGTTGCTAAGGAACCGTGGTTGATAAATCATCCAGAGTCATAAAAACATCAGGACGAGCCCGACCAATCCCTTCAAGTGCAAATGGACAGTGCTGCCCCCAGGCAATGGACCCCCGAAGCTGGGCCGAGTGATATTTGGTGAGCCCAAGGATGAATCCAAAGGCTCCCATTGCGCAGCATCAGTAGAACTTCATTGGCTGACACATTGCACCATGCACTTTGATGCCAACCACAACACAATCTCAGGCCCATTCAGCAGGCAAGTGTCAGTACCAGCGCCTCGGGCTGTGCTGTGGAACAGATACTACACTTTGATCATACCAGAAAGGCTAGAAAAAGGTGGGTGCTATCTATTTGCTGTCCCCCACAGCAAAATATAACACAAGGTCGAGGCTTAACGTGGGAAAATGGCTACAGCTGACGCAGCTTTGGTTTGCTTAGCAACAAAAGCAACCTCCACCACGAAAGCGTCAGGACAAGTCCTGACCTGCTCCTTTAAGTACAATGGGGCAGTGCTGCCCTGGGACAACGGATCCACTGCAGCTGAGCCGAATATTAGAAAGGGAACCGGTAGGTTCCTAATGCGCATAGCATTGCGCAGCCTCAGTAAAACTTTATTGGCTAACGCATCACACCGGCACATTCGGTCTTGACACACACTCTCTCCAGCCCATTTGACCGGTAAGTGTTTATACCGGCTCCCTGGGCTTTGCCGGGGAACAGATACCTTACTTTAATCCATACCGATAAGGCCAGAAAAAGGGGTTGTATGAATGTGTGTGCGTTGCAATGATCATCTGAAAATAGGATTGAAGTTAAAAATGAGTTTGACCCGCTAGCAGCAAGTCCTACCTACAATTTTCTTTCTCATTCTTTTGTTCAAATTTCCACGTGTTCACCCCGAAATCTGCCAATCATATCAGCCACTTGCCTTTTTACCCGCCCCCAAACCGCCCAACCAAACCCTTCTTCAACCCCTTCACAAACCTGACAACAACAAAGTGATCAATTCCTTTACTTTTCATTGAAATTAATTCACTTGGGATGAAACGTGAGGCTAATCGCATCTTATTTTTAAAAAGTTGTTCGTTCCTCATATTTCTTTTTTTCGTTTGATTTCGAATGAACTCAAAACACAAACAAATGAAAAAGCCTGTCTGCACTCACTATTCGATAGTGACACCATCTTGTTAACACCTGGTGCAGTTGAGATTCTCGACCGAACTTTCCTCTCCTGCAACCCGCCAAATATTTTCACATGGTAAATTAGACCTTTTCAAAATCTAGCACTACTGAAATCGAAAGAGTGCGAGAGAGGGAGAGGAATAGATAAAGCAAGAAAGACACAGAGAGAAAGAGATACAACACATAAGATCGATAATAAAAATCAATAAAAAAAATTGCAGACAGGTATCATAAAATGAAGTGGTTTACGCACGTACACCCACACATATATATGGGTGTGTGTCAAGATAACAATGAGGGAAATCTTTGAATTCAAATTAGATTTATTCAACTAACATATTTTCCTTTTTGATTTTACAAAGGTGGTAATTTTGAATGGAACAATATTAGAATGTCGGCTTTTTAAAGTTATAACGTCTTGCAATATCATAACGCATGAACAGTAAAAGTCAAGTATTTTACGAAGAAACCATGATGCTCAAATGGATCCATATATTCATAAACAAAGGCCATAGAGGATATTCAGGGTTATGTTTTCGTCGCAATCATAATTAATATCATAAAATATCATAAAATCATTATCTTTGAAATTCCCTATAATTTTTGTTCATGTCCCCTGATCTTAATTTTTCGAATACATGGATCCATTTGACCATTAAGTAGCTGAATTTCGATTTGAGATTTCTTTTATATAATGTTTGACTTAAAAGTTAATCTCACCTTCCATCTAAGCTCGTTTCGCTGTTATTTACGGCTTTTTAGAGCGGCTTTCGATCAGGTCTATCAACAGATAAGTATGAAATCTATAAAATCGTCTCCCCAAAGTTGCAAACTTAGTGTAGTACCGACTCTTCTGACCTTTTGACCATGACAAAAAATTATTTTAACAGGTCAACGCCAGATACGTCTTGAATCATTTTTTGTAATCTTCTAATATCAAGCACTGATCACTGTTGACCAGTGATATAGTGCTCGGCCCAGATTCGGTAGGTCAGAGTTCAATCCACCAAAGCTTACTAAAGACTTAAAATGATATTCAATACCTCTCCAACTAAGGACTATGATAGAGAAACTGCTCCCCCGAGGCTGAGAAGTTACGGCAAATTCACGTTTTATACACCGCTTTCGTCAGATCCCCAGGGTACAACAACATTAAGACTACTCAGCAAATGCCAGGTGCCTTAGCATTTCCTTACGATTACCAGTGTGTACTTTACCCTGCTCGAATAGTGTAATTGTACACATTAAGCTTGTGATTAGAGAGGAGGTATCCCTTTGGTAAACCTGATCCCTGCCAAGGAGGAGGTCATGAAAACTTGTTGATATAAATTCTGGTCACGACCAAACTTGAGACTTACAAGGATGACTAACGTATATAAGAGAGACCAGGACTTTGTACCGGCTGCCAAACTCCATTAGGGGTTGTCACTCAAGGGATGGGGCACTTATCTTTTACTCCATCCAGTGACACCCTTGATGAGTATTAAAAGGGAAAAACGATGATATATATATATATATGTATACATACAATATCCAGCGTTCACAACTCTTTGAGTTTCCTTATTGTACAATTTTAAAGTTGTTTTAAAATTCGTGTTTGGAAAACTGACTATAAAAAATTAATGTATAATAGTAATAATATCTGTTCAGAGATATCCAATAGAAGTGTACAGAAAGGCAACTGTATTCAGAATTCTTTGGGCAATCATGCGGAGTCGTGACCGAAAGTGAGCAATTTGAACGCGCCGAGTGAAGTGAATGCCTATTTATTGTAAAATTTATTTTCATTAAATGTTTGAAAGACCCTTCAAGGATCAAAGTCCCCCTGGTTCTCATATATCTCGCTATCTGAAGCTATTCCACGGATATCAAGGTGTTCTGGCTTAAGTCATTTATGTAGAACCAAAATTCTGACAATTACGCCTTGCAATGCAGTAGTTGAGGGACAGTGATTCTTCAAGTAAGTCCTCAATATAGCTATTGGTCATCAATGCTAGTATCATACCAGCAATGAGATATTTTTTATCTAGATATCAGTCGATGAGGAAAAGCACATGGATGTTGACTTATGTTTTTTTTCCAAAGAAAATTATTGCTAAACAAACAGGTACTGGCTCAGCTGGAATTTGAACTCGATTCGGGACAAACACAAATCCCAACTGGACCAAAACCCCTAGACAGATTCCTCACACTATAAAAAATTGACAAAAATTCAATTTTATTTTTCACTATGCTGGGTTTGTTTGTTTTTGGGTGTTTTTTGCCGTAGGGTGGGGATTTTTGTCCGGTAGGGATTTTGGTATACACCCGTCCAGGTGATCGACTAGGGTCGAGAAAATTTTTTGGATGCACTCCAAACTGGAAAAGATATTTATTACAATACAACCGGAGGTGCAAATCGAAATATGCCTCATGAAAACCTCTCGACGATCCTGACTACTAGACTATGGAATCAACTGTCCTCACACAAAATGTCCCTTGAAGGATGGATAGAAACTTTGACCATCTGTCAGGCTTTTTGCTAAGAGATTTATATGCGTTCCTTGCCCTCAAGGCAAACAGAGAGTCCAGGGTCTTATACCTCAAACAGATTCGGTATGAAGTCACATTGAGGGAGAAAAAGCTTTGAGAGTCTAAGATGAGGCAACTGGCCGGAAAGGTATGTTACAAATCTTGATTAATGATATTTTGACACGAAAGGGTTAACGTGTCTTTTGGATAACCTCTGCTCTCTGATATGGAGTCGCCATCGCCGACACAAAGACGAGCAAAAACAAGTACTTACCCAGGAATTGAATTTCCTATCAATCTAAAACTCACCAGCTGATGACTCCTTCGGTAGAGATTGGAAAGGTTGGCCTCAAAGTTTTTTTTTTCTTTCTTCTGTCTTTATTCTCTCTTTTTTTTTTTGTTTCTTCTTTCCTTGTTTGTTTGTTCTTTTTTCTATACATCTCTCTTCTTAGCATCCCCTCGTTGGGAATTTTTCATTTCATTTCAGCCTTTGATTCCCTTCATTCTTATTTATATATGTACATATATGCATATGTGAACAAGCTGACAAAGATATATAAACAAATATATAGATAGACATGACAAGACTGGGAATTGATAGATTGGTAGATAGACAGGAACTAACTGATATGAAAAGATAGAAGGATAAAGAGATAGATAGATGATGAGGAAACTGAAATAGATATATTGTTGGGAATTCAGTTGGGAACAAACTCAAAACAGCCGCAATCGACGGCTAGATCTGTTTGTTAGCAAAAGATCCACGCTGATCATTGTTGAATCAGAATGTTTCCATTGTAACTAATGAGCAAGACATGATTTCTAACCAACATACTATGGTGGCGAGACACATTGTGTGCGTTGGACATTGGATTTCAGGGCCACTTATTTTATGGTAATGCTAGAATCAAGTTACCCTTATAGACCAAATTTAGGCACCAACGGTAGGTTTTTTCCCTTGTATTTCTTATCTGCTCCTCTCTGCCCATAATAGCTCTAAAGAAGTTTTCAATGAAATTCGATGAAGTTTTGTGGAAGATCAAGCCATGCAATGAAGTGATTCAATTTTGGGGTGGGTCCACTTATTTGTTTTTTGATTTAGGGATATTTTTCCGATTTTTTTCTTCACGCATCCCTGTATTTACTTGAGTCCGTCCACTCACTGTATCTGAAAGTTTGCATTGATTCAAATAGAAGTGTCTGGAATGGAAGGCTGTGGTGTAACAAAGAAGTGGTTTTGTGTGGATCCTGCAATTTGTCTATAGATTGTGCACTTCTGTATGAGAACATCTGTAACTTATGAATCAAAAAATTATTATTATTATTATTATTGAAAGAATGAAATTTGGTCGTGCATTAATAATGTGTAGAAAATTGACAATTTCATTATTCTTTGGATATAAATTTATCGAAACAGGTTTCATGATTTTTCAGTTTTATACATACATACATATATATATATATATATATATATATATATATATATATATATATATGGTCATAGTTGAACGAAATGTATTTCACATGTTCACAGATATACATTCTTAATTTTATAGTTTATAGAAAAACTGGCAGATTTTTTTTCCTAATTTGGATGGCCTTTCTCTACTCCAATCAAAAAGGAAAATATTCCCGCTTCTCGATAGACAACAAAATGAATACTTTTTAGGTTTATATAGTACCGGACGTATCTAAATGCAGGAAAAGTGTAATAAATCAGTGAATTGATTAATCAAATTAATAAGCATAATATTAAGGTTCAATCAATCTTTCCACAATTCATATTAGGTGAGATATGAAGATTAATATTTTCTCCACCCAACTTTCTGGTTTGTCTGATATTCCCCATTTATTCGATATAACAGAGCATTTTTACACAGAATGTACACAGAAGACTTACATAGTTGAATTTCTCGCGTTGCAAGCTACTTAGGCCACTAATCAAACAATGTACACCTACAAAACACATATAAAGTGGTGTCAGCCCCTAGGTCATAAGTTTTGATCTTAGAGTTTGAAATTTTGCACAGAGCATCTTAAACGTCATAAATGTGTCCATTATGTTGTTCTAAGCAGATATTGAGTAATCAATTGGAATATCTCAGCGACTTATCGCCTTTAAAAAGGTTGGACTTGATGACAAGTGATAGAAAAGATTATTTTCTTTACCATTTCTGACGTAATGAGATTTTGTACTGAGACTTGCGACACTGGAGGCAAGTCAATCCCTGGCAGAGATGGAAGGGTTGTCGAAGCTATACAGCAACGAGTGAGAAGAAATACTCACAGGAGTAAGTTCATTATCATCAGTCTTTTGAAGTCCGTCATTGGACTCAGAAATCCTTCAGGATTCTCCACAATTCTCTATCACGAGCGTTGCAGAGTCAGTATTTCCAGAATTTGTTTACTTCATCTCTCCATCTTGTTTTCTATTGGCCTCGGTTTCTCATGTGATCTCTGGGGATACATGTTGTGAGTTGTGATGTCCATTGGCTGTCTTTCATTCTTGCAACATGGCTTGCCCATTGCCATTTGAGTTTTTTAATAGTTTCTACGATGTCTCATTCTAGCGTTTTCTTCCTGGTATACTGTACTGTGCTGCCTTCTGATCAGGAGTCAGTTACTTCTCGTTAAAAGGCCTTGATCAAGGCAAAAGGTAGTCATATTAAAAATAATAACTGTTTGTATGGACTCAGTATGAACAGTGCAATATATGTGCCTTGTACTAAACACGTGTATGTATTATGAAGTACCCTGTACGTATACGAGACCGTGTGCGTGTTCCAATACTCGTCTACTAATGCACCGATCGATGTCAGTGTATTCGCCGATTTTAATTAATCTATCACGATTTCTGTGAGCCATTCGAATTTCGAAATTGATCAAGTCACGTACCATTGAAGCTTTGCCCAATCTGGAATGGATTTGTCAAAAGGGCAATGGTCTGAAGGGGTTCGTGACACCGATTTGCCCCAGGGGGGCAGGATTAGAACCTAATTTGCTTGTCACTGCCACGCAGCGATTTTAGACAATATTAATGGTAGTTCCGACCCAGTCCAAGATAGTATGCGATTCCGTGTTTGTTTCCCGATAGTACCGATCAGTCTTTCTCAAACTGGTGAATGATTCACATAAACGTTGATAAGAATATTTAAGGGATGAATGAAACAGGCTAAGGTGAATGAAGATTGAATGAAACGTAACGGTCGAATGACTTAATTTACACACATATTCATATTTCTATATACTACCCAAGTAGTTTTTGCGGTAAACTTACCCACCGAGAAAACATGGATACTGAGGATTTTATTATTTGATACAGGATCGTTGTTTACGAAATTCAAATGATGAAAATTAGAAAAATTCAAAAAACTTTTCGTCGATGTTGAACAATTGTAGTCATCAAAATGAAAAAAAAAAATCTCCGCTTTTTCAGAAGTAAGTATGTCTGTATTTTTTCTTGGGCCTCTCTACTCTCATCGCCATGACCCTTTGTTTACAGACTTCGAAAATGGCATCAGTACCCCCCCCAAATCCGTTTCTATCTTTTTTTTCTCTTTTTTTTTTGTAAAAGGAAAGGCTTTGTTAGCCTTCGGGGGGGGGGAGACTCATTTCGATGGGCTTATTATCACCATCTAGATCCTACAGAATCTAGATATTTCTAGATGTTTCATTCAAGTTCAGATGTCTGTATTTTTTCTTGGGCCTCTCTACTCTCATCGCCATGACCCTTTGTTTACAGACTTCGAAAATGGCATCAGTACCCCCCCCCCCAAATCCGTTTCTATCTTTTTTTTCTCTTTTTTTGTAAAAGGAAAGGCTTTGTTAGCCTTCGGGGCGGAGACTCATTTCGATGGGCTTATTATCACCATCTAGATCCTACAGAATCTAGATATTTCTAGATGTTTCATTCAAGTTCAGATGTTTTACAATGGGTAGCGTCAGTGATTTTATTCTTATCATTCTGATTTTTTTATCGTCAATTTTACACGACTTCAAAATTTAATGCTACGAATGTTCAAACATTGATTGTGAGCATAAGTAATGTAAAGAATTATTCGTGAGGGAGAATTAAATAAAATAGATCAGAAACATAAGAAAATTTTGTCAGAAGTGAATCAAATTTTGTGATAAAAACTTAACGGTGTGAGATCCTGAAATAGTTGAGGTAACTCTGTTTGGGACTTGAACACTCATAGAAGTTCTGGATGGAGAAGGGGTGGTATTGGATAAAAAATACGGTGGTGAGAAGGGAAGGAGCACCGCCCCCCAAAATGTATTGCCCACATTGCATAAAGTCGTAGTCAGAAATCTTTTTCATGTTACCTAATCGAATACTTATAGGAACTTTCATTCAATTATATTTTCGGGTTATCAGATGAATGTTTAAACGAAACGATTTTTCAATGGATATTTGAATTTCTATGTATCAGTTTTGACCGACTCAAATCGAGGATGCTCAGATGAAAAATGAACCCTGAAAGCATTTCATGGCATATTTCTCTTCAGAGCAGCAAAAAAAAAGTTTGCAAAATGCTGGTTTAGTTCTTGCAATGTTTCCAAACTTATTGGACATTACTGAAAAATCCCTTAAAAACAGTTTGATTCTTTGTCAAGAGTAAAGTGGGTAACATAATAACACTATCTACTGTCACTCAGCTCTCAGCAATAACCACCGGGCAACTGGTGTGAAACTGTAAACCACAGTATTGCTGTGGACTATGGGAGTATGGGGAGGAGGGCTGTTGACTTGACGAGACATGCTGTCACTCAACTTCAAGCTGTAGCCACCAGGCATCTGGTGCGAGGATGATAATGAAACACCAGGGTAGTACCGGTCATAGTGGGCGCACTAGGAACTGTCCCCAAAACGCTGAGGGTGAGACTGGAGGATATCGGGATTAGGGGAAGGATTGAGACAGTACAGACCACAGCACTACTGGGAACTGCACGGATACTGAGGAAGGTGCTAGAGATATAAGTACTGCAACGAATTTTAGCCCTGACATGATAGGTGAAAGAGAGAGGAAACGTTAGCTGAAGACCTGAGGAGACTTATTGTCACTCAGCCTTCAGCAATAACCACTGGGCAACCGGTGTGAAACTGTAAATCGCAGAATTACTGCAGCCTATGAGTACTAGGAGAGGAGGGCTGAAGACTTGAGGAGACTTGCTGTCACTCAAACTCCAGCGGTTACCACCGGGCAACTGGTGTGAGATTCCAAATAATAATAATAATAATAATAATAATGATAATAATAATGATAGTTGTAGTAGTAGTAGTAGTAGTAATAATAATGATAATAATAATAATGATGATAATAATAATCATCATCATCATGTAAAGTTTTGTTCGGATCTCATCTTGGTTTACTTTTTGAACACGATGTTTCGGTCGTCGAACCCTACGGCTGTCCTTCAATGATCAATCGGTATACTTTTAACGATTGAAATAGGCTGGAGGGCATCTCAGCGATTGCCGTGAACTTGAGCATCCCAATGTGGGCAGTTCGGGGCAAAAATCAATCATCGTAACACACGATATCTTCGTAAAGAGAGCAGTTTTCGTTTGAAATCAGGGCAAATCAAGCTTATGATTATTATGAGAAAAATGATCGTAGGGGAATTAACTCTGTAAATAAGTCGATATCTTTTTTTTTTTGGCTAGTGTGATCTGAAGTTCAGATCAGAGTGAATATAAAACCAGACAGGAACAATTGTATTAATCAAGATTGTATCCTATACTTTAAAGTACCGTCTTACTTCGTGTTCCATTAGATAGGAAATTAATTGATATTTCTAATTTGTTATGATACGAAGTCGGAAATGATTAATAACCATAAGACCAATCAATTCACAGTTTATTATAATTAAAATTTCTGGGAATGGTTCCATCAAAACCCATTCAATACATCGATTTCTACATTTTGCAAGAAAGTATTTTTCTTTGCACACAATAATCTATTTGTGTGCTGGTTACAAAACAACTTTTCGCGTACACACGCGCACAGCTTAAAGGGGACTATGCTCAAGAGTATTAAAAGTGAAGATCGCGAATTCCAGTCTGTGATTGGACATTCTTACAAATAAAAGACTGGTATAAGGGGGTTTGGAAGGGAACGCAGAGAAAAACTGAATGAGCGCGTAGGTGGTTTTGCAGTTTGCATATAAACAATTTGTACGCTCCCTCAGGGTTCATAGGTAAACTGAATGGAACAGATTCGACTAATCAAGATCTGGTCATCTCTAACAGAAGTTCTGGCAAGGTGTCAAAGCGCATTGAGGAATATAAAACAAACATTCATTTTAAATAGGTTTAGAATGTCTTGGACCCAAAGGGGCATTGGTCTTGGGATGGTGCCAATTGAACGTCTAATAAGGGGATTTGGAGAGGGAAACGAAGTTTCGAGTTTACCAATTCCGATATGCTTGCATTTTCTTGTAAACACAGGTACATTCAGTGAATGCCAAAAGTATCTGATATATATTGAAAGAAATCATTTTTACATCCTTAATTGGACAGAATTTGGACTAAAGATTTCTGATTTTTGCACAAGACTGGTCAATCTTCAAATGTGTTTTTTAATTCTAGTTTTTTTCATATGATATTTTTCAAAGTTTAGTCTTAATTCTGTCAATTCTGAAACAGTATCACCATCAGCAGCAGCAGCACTTAAACGTCTTTCGTAAGACGTAAACCTTCCCAGTGATTTGCCGTGTAAGCTGTGTAAGGACGTTACATATTCTTTGAAACCTTTTTTTAATGTATTGGTATTATTCGTTCCCCTGAAATGATTTATGAATGTATTTTTTTGCAAATACATCTGTCTCTATCCATTTAGCTACTTGTACAATACAGCACCTGATGGTCTATACTATACTTATACTTTTCCGTCCGTAATACTAGTCAAGGAATATAACAACTAAATCCTAATCATACAGTAATCTCCCTCACTTATTTATCAATATATTTCTCCAATTACATCCTGGTTCAATATTAACGAAAAAGTACGAACCAACATAATGTTATTGATATTTTAAAACACCGTGCAATTATACAATTATTTAAATACTCTCGTCATTTTCACGGCATGATTTATAGAGTACATACATAACACACACGCATGCTCGCAGAGGTATGCACACAAACACACACACACACACACACACATATATATATATATATATAATTAGATAATTGCGTCATCAACAGACAGCTGTCTTGTTGCATTACAACCTTTCAGTGTGGCTATAGACTATCCATTATCCCATCGAGTACTCCAAGGTAAGATCGAGAACTTCGCTTCAGACCAAGGAGCTGACATCTTATCTCTGCCCTACGCAGAACTTGACTGTCAGTAAGGTTGAATTTAAGCGATCTATTCACTCACACATGATTTCCCATCCATCAGAATGCTCCATTCTCAAGTTGGAAGTAGTTAATTAATTGATTACATTTACATATACAGTGGATTGATTAATTGCTCTATTCATAATGATCAATATTGATAACAATGATTGAATATCACCTACAACAGATGAAAAATGTTTCCTTCTTGTAATCTTACTGATTACTAAATGCATCATGAAATTGACTGAAGAATGATAAACTAATAATCAATTATCAGTCTAATGAGTTATCAGAAGTCTGCAAATCGACCTGACGGAGACAAACACTCCAAATCAACGGAATGGGAGACATCTGAGTACAACTAGCGATGTTACATAGATGCAGCATTCAACAGTACAAAACACAACGAGACCAAACTTGTCAAAGAGAAATGATAAACGTATATATATATATATATATATATATATATGTATATATATATATATGTATATATATATATATATATATACATATGTATATATATATATATATATATATATATATATATATGCATGTGTGTGTGTGTAAGATGTGCTATTTATTTTCATATAGTGCTAAGTATGAGTAAAAAAGGGCCAATTGATTAGATACAGTATCTTGAAATGAAAAATATAACGTAAAACACGAACGTACATCCTAAAAAAATAGTTGAAGAAATAAGAGAAAATTAAAGAGGAATCAAAGAATGGAATAATCGAAAGGGACAGGAGACATAGTCAAAATCAGGAAGAGAGAATATATATATATATATATATATATATATATATATATATATATATATGTGTGTGTGTGTGTGTGTGTGTGTGTGTGTGTTATTGTGTCATCCATGGACAGCTGTTTCGATGTATTACATCCCTTCAGTGTGGCTATAGACTTTATCCCATCCGGTATCGCAAGGCAGAAACCCTCACATCGGAAGCTCATATCTTACCTCTGGACTACGGAACTGGGTGGTTAGTAAGGCTGAATTTAAGCGATATATTCATTTTTACGCAGAAACTCCTCATCCATCAGAGTGCTCTATTCCTATGGAAGAGATGTGTGTGCGTGCGTGTGTGTGTGTGTGTGTGTGTGTGTCTGAGAGAGATAAATGTGCTATCTTTTATAATATTAGCTCAGTATGAGTATAATAGGGCTATATGATTAAATATAGTATCTTGAAATGAAAAATATAACATAAAATACAAACTTAGTTCCTAAAAATGAGTTAAAGGAGTAAGAGAAAATCGAAATAGGAATTGAAGAATAGAAGAATGAAAAGGACAGGAGACAAAAGTCGAAATCAAGATATATATATATATATATATATATATATATATATATATATATATATATGTGTGTGTGTGTGTGTGTGTGTGTGTGCGTGTGTGTATATATATATACATATATATGTATATACACTCACACACACATATATATATACATATATATATATGTGTGTGTGTGTGTGTGAGTGTATATACATATATATATATATACATATATATATATACATATATATATGTGTGTGTGTGTGTGAGTGTATATATATATATATATGTATATATATATATATGTACATACACTCACACACACATGTATATATATGTATATATATATATATATGTATATATATATATGTGTATATATATATATGTGTGTGTGTGAGTGTATATACATATATATATATATATATATATATATATATATATATATATATATATATATATATATATGTATATATATGGCCTTGACACATATGGCAGTAAATAACAATCATATGTTCCAACATAAGTTTAACAATAAGTTGATAGCTCAATAACAAAGACAGATCTATTCAAGTACACTGTAATTGCATTTTTTAAAACTGTCATCATTTTTGTTACATATGTAAACTTGTAAATATATAAATACGCTCATTATTAAATTGCTCCAAAATGTTTTTGGTTTTCATTATTTGAAAATTTTTTGGAGTAAACTATAATTCGTTTATGTTCGTGTAAAATACCATCTTAAAACATGAATTTGGTTCGATTCATCCGAACTGAAGGTTTCCTTTCGACTATTTATTCTGGTTTAGTTGAGACTAAGAAATCAAAGACCGGAATGAGCAAATTTGAGCAATTTTGTCGTTTGCTTTCAAACTGGAACATAGAGCAGCAGAAACTGTTGGTAATATCAACCGAGTACCTTGCCAGGGGGTCTTCAACGAAGATACTGCAAAACATTGGTTCCAAACTTTTCGGAACAAAGACGACGTACTTGAAAATATAATGTTACAATATGACGGCTGATGGGAATCCTTAATCAAATATTTGATTTCATCCTTGAATATTTTATTTTATTTTCCAACAACAATTTTTTTTGAAAATTCCTTCTGCATGGGTATTTAAACATACTTGGTCAAAGATAAGAAATTACATAGTAACCCTATTGAAACACTAATAGGACGATGAGAACATCTTAGGTTTATTGACAAAATAAAATGTGGTCGCTTGGAACGGCCACAAGAAAGTGGAAAGGGCCGGTGTACAACAATTCTGACGTAAGAAGTAAGAAAATAGATGGTAAATTAAGTTAGGTGTGAAACAAAAGAAAGCAAGGGTAAAATCGAAGAGAAAAGGGTAGATGATCATTTAGTTCCGGTATCAGATTTTTTGAAAAGAGGGAAAATTAATTTAATGGAAAGAGATATATACACTGAATTTAGTGCATTATGTCACATATCAATAATGAATTATTACATTTAATAATAACGTATCTGACACACACATGCATATATATATATATATATATATATATATATATATATATATATACACATATATATGTATATATATATATATACTTATATACATATATATATAGTGTCAGCCACGGACAGATCTTTCTTTGTATTCAGTGTAGCTATAGACATTATCCCATCCAGTACCACAAGACAGGATTGAAACCCTCACATCGGACACGGTGGCCGATATCTTACCTCTGGGCTACGGAACTGAGTGATCAATAAGGCTAAATTTAAGCTATATGTTCATTTTTACGCAGAAACTCCTCATCCACCAGTGTGTGTGTATATCAGGGACTGGCTATGTATATGTGTGTGTGTGTGTGTGTGTGTGTGTCAGTGTATCATAGGCGTGTCGTCTGAAAAGGAAAGATACACAGTGCTTGACTGGATAAAAACACGCACCCACTCACACACTTATATACATCTCGATTAATTACATAAATTTTGTCTGTGACAATGGTATGTCTTTTTTACACTCTATCCAGCTCCCCATATATTACTAACAGATATTTAAAATCTGAATAACATAAGATGACATACTCGTGGTATGTATTTCAGATATGCGTACTAATATTTTAGTTGTTAGTTTGTTTGCGTGTTCCTTTTATCCGCTGGAACTACAAAGCCAATCAACCTGATGTTTGGCTGGAAGTCATTCGGAGTCACTAGAATATCCTTCTAACCTCTGTCATTACATGAAGAACTTTTAACCATTTTTATTCATTTTTCCCACTAATATTTACCGTCATCTTGATTTTTGATTGATTCATTAAGATCTCAAGTTTGGACGTCATTCAACAAATGTGACAAAATAACATAGATTGGGAGTACAGATTCATGTCACTGTGCGATAAGAAGAAATAAAGAATTATTTTGCTTCTCTCCAGCTACAGTAGGTATCCCTGCTTAAATACATGTGTGTGTGCGTGTGTGTGGGTGCGTGTGTGTATATGTATCTCGTGACTGAAAAAAGTATGACATACATTTCAAAAAGTTTATTCCAACATCCTTATGCATCTTCGAAATTTGGACCAAATTTACTTTTATCCTTGTAAATAATTTCTAAACGTTCAGTCTTATCACAATTATTTTTTATCTTTATTTCTGTATCTTTTGATCTTTGGTCAAAATCCCGTATAAAACTGTGAACACGAACGTTTTTGCAGTGTACCGGATACATATTACACCTACTGTATACGCACCATCACTGTGACCCCTGTAAGAATCAAGTTTTCTCCAATGAGAAACTCACGATACGAACATGCTTGTGTCTTGCTGTGTACATCTGAACGTACCTTTCTATTTTGGTTCCTCTCGGATTTCGTTTGTACGTCGTCAATTTCTTGACTCGGCCAGCGAAACACAAATGCAACGCCACGGAAGTTATGTTTTTGCGGTGGAAGTTTTGTGCTGTCCGCGTCCCTCGGGGAAATAAGGCTACGTGTTTGCCAGGAAAATAGACATCAGAGGTCCGGGCTGTGTGCTCTGAATGAACTATTGACTTTCAACGGACGAAAGCAAATTCATCGCCCATGGGATGTACACATCTTAACACACGCACACATTCACACACTCATGCACAAATACACACATCTAATTTGTTATATATGTTTATACTATTTTGAAATGGAAATGTGTGTATACGTACATGAATATAATGGATGAATATACACGCCATATTCAAATGGCCAATATATATATACAGACAGACACACACTAACACACACACACATATATATATATATATATATATATATATATATATAACCGAATATGAACATATATATATATATATATATATATATATATATATATATATATATATATATATATATATATATATATATATCAACATAATGCACACACTGAAGAGCCAAAATATTATAACTGCCATTACGGTGTTGGTCCTCTGTGGATCTGCTATACTCTTATTAGATTAGCCATTGACTGTCAAAGTTTTCTAATGTTTTTATCTGGAATGTGTTGCCAGAGAGTTTACAGTGAGGTCCCCATCTGCAGCATGCATGTGTATATATACAAACATATAGGTTTTGCAATTGCTGCATATGAATTTATATATTCATAAATATATAAAAGATGAATACGTACACCTTATTCCGAAGGCAAATATATATATATATATATATATATATATGTATATATGTATATATATATATGAATATGTATATATATATATATGCCATCATCAACATCAGTCTGTCGTTTTGACTTAGATCTCTAAAAGATTTACCAGATCTCTCAGTAATGGGCATTGCAGAGCCAATACTTCCTGAATTTGTCTAGGTCGTGACACCATCTTACTTTCTGTCATCCTCAGCACCGTACCTGATCTTTGGGGATCCAAGTTGTGAGAAATGATGTCCAGCAGTCTGACATTCTTGCAACATGTCCAGCCCATTGCCATTTATGTTTTCTAACTGTCTGTGATGTCTTGGATTTCTGATATACTGTACTGTCTTATGGTCTCTCCATGTGAGGATGAACATAGTTCTATCATCTGCACGTTGCATGGTTCTCAGTTTGACGACCAATCTTTTAGTTAGGTTCCATGTTTCAGCCTCGTATATCACTATTGGTAGGATACACTGGTTGTATACCCTTCTTTCTAGGACTAGTAGAATTTATTTGTTTCTGAAATCGAGCTTGCTTTATCCTAATCCTTGTGCTGAGTTCTCAGCGAAACGGCATTGAATACTATCTTTAAAGTCTATGGCAGTGATTTATTAAGCCATGATCTTCTGAGCCGGTGGTGAGCACTCTACCACTGGGCCACAGTAAATAGTCGACATTTTCGTTGGCTCTGCAAATTTTCTATTTCGTCTCCAAACCTGATTTCCGTCATACTAAGTGGTATCTTTTAACCAGGGCACCACTTTTGGTAAATTCTTACCAAATTAGCACTATTGACATTTTTGGTACTTTTGTACAACATTTGAAAAATTTGATACGTTTTGGCTATTTCCTTTCAAATTTATATTTCATTGAACAATTGATATTATGAAAATGGCTTAAATAACGTGACATGTACAACAAACAAATTCATTGAAATGGAAAATTTTAAAAAACCGGGACGGATCTACTTTTGATAGAATTAGTAAGATCTTATTTTTTGGTTCGTTTTTAGTTTCTATTTTTTTATTCTAAGAACAGTTTTGTTATAAATTAAAATATTCTGATGTTTGGTATTTTAAGACAATTTGGTACGTTTTGGTCCAAGGTTTTTGGTACATTTGCTTCAAACTCTGTGGCAACTCATCGACATGGCAAAGCGCCTCATTTCCGCCAACAATATGGCCTCATGCCAAATCCTTTCATATCAGCTCCAATCAGAAAAGGCTGATTTCAAAAAGATCTACACTTGTTTGCCTGAAGCGTCCATCACGAAGAAACCCATCCCAAAATCATTTGTTTACCTTCATATTTACCTTCATAACATTTTACAAAATTAATACCTACATCCGTAAGTGATAAGTTTGTACGGTGTAAGGTTGTAAGGTTTCTGGCGTTGAACCAGTTTCCAAACATGTATCCACCTTTTTCGAAAGTAGTTCCGGGAACATTTTCCCGCACCTGATATTTATTTGTGAAAGGTTGTCGCTTGTTACTGAGCCTACGCTTGGAGTTAACGTTTTACTAAGTATAATTTGCACCAAATAGTGCTTCTGGTAACAAAATGATTAGAGTTATAGCATCGCAACGTTTCGGTTCCTGGTTCCCCCCAAGCATAGGTGTACAAGTCAGGGTACAAGAAGGTAACTGTTCTCGTAAATTTAGGCAACAAGTGGGGAAAATTCGAGTAGCTGATATTCTTACCTCTCAAAAAAGCAGAAAATAATTTTTTTTTTCATGTTATAAGTTGTATGATTTGTACTAAGTATTCATCGGTGATTGATCAAAAAGATTTTTTGTTGGAAAACAGCATTGGTATTTTTTATCCGTGTAAAATTTTGGGCAAATGGAGGCCCTTGTCCCCACTTAACTATAGAGTTCTCACGAACTAATCTCCTCAACGATTATGACAATGAATTTGGAAAATTCCTGATCTGAAGTTGACTTCATTTTCCCGTGGTAACATCAATGACAATGATAATAACGATGACAAATTAGAACCCTCCGAATCTGAGGCATGAACTTTTGCATGTACCATTTATTTCAACCCAACTAAAAAATTCACAGGGAAAAATAGGGTCACCCAACCCTTTACCCAAAAGTCACATCATTCTTTCATTTTTTTTTATCTCAAATTGCTTAGAACTTCATCTAGAATCATCGAGATTTTCATGCCATCTATCTAGAGAAATCTCCACGTACAATTTTATCAAGACACTTCCAATGGCCAGATTCTGAAACTTTTTTCAGTTAGAGGAAGATTATTTAAACGAAAGTTGTGATATTGTCAAAATTTTAAGCCAAGTCATTCAAGCTACCGTCAAAGTGAAGTTTGGCCCTGAAGCAGCCGGTCTGGTTTCTGTCCTGTTTTCAAGGTTTAGTCATCTGAACAAAATAATTGCGTGCTGCAAAAGTAGTTCGCTACTATCTCTTTAAATTATAATACAGTTTTTTTTTCAATCCGCTCTCTAAATATAAAACATTTATTGTGAATCGTACATGAGGCAGAATGGTGTAATGTGAGGAATTACCTTTGATTAACATGAAAAAATTCTATGACCATAACCAGATATAATAAGAAAATTTTTTCGATATATATATATATATATATATATATATATATATATACATATATATATATATGTGTGTGTGTGTGTGTGTGTGTGTGCTTGTGTGTGTGCGTGTGTGTGTGTGTGTTTGGGTGTGTGGGTGTGTGGATCTGTATGTGTGTGTGTGTGTGCGTGTGCGTGTGTGTGTGTTAGCTTTATAAAGGCATGTAGTGGCTCTCAAAAGGGATATATATGCACAAAATACAGTTCATATATGATAATTTGATAAATGAATTATCTACACACACAAATATGTATGTATATATATATATATATATATATATACATATATATATATATATACATATACATATATATATATATATATATATATATATATATATATATATGTGTGTGTGTGTGTGTGTGTGTATGTGTGTGTATGTGTGTGTTCGTGTGAAATAAGCTGGGGGTCAATAATTTCTTCATTTTCCGACAACTGCTGTTGTTTTCACTCATTGTCATATATATTTCGTTCTGAGCAAATTTTGGTACCAAGAACTATCTTTCTTTATTCATATTTAGGATACTAATATGCATTACTTATCATAAACACACACACACACACACACACACACACACATATATATATATATATATATATATATATGTGTGTGTGTGTATAGGCATGACTGTTCTCCCGGTTTGAGCAAGGTTCAGTACCGAAAATTGTTTTCCCTTATATATATACGTATATATATATATATATATACATATATTCATATATATATATATATATATATATATATATATATATATATATATATATATATATTCTCGATTTGTAGAATCAAACAGAAAAGGAATGCAAACAGTTTTTATACGTTTCTGATGTTTAATCACAGTGCTTAATATGTGATATGTTAAATACAGCCATTACCATATACAAATAAGAATTACAAGGGCATATACCCGGTGAATGTTAACATATCATGCCTCATGCACTCATCAGAATCTGGCAGCATGTCAATTCCTGTACATTATGAAAATAAACCCACCATTAATATCTGGTTGGCGTATTTTACAATTATCCTATCATGTTTAAATTTCTCCGAAATGTTAACATTCCCTACCATTATTTCTATGTATGTATAAGTATGATCCATCAGATTTATCCCTTTTTCTATGATTACTAAAGAGAAAAACTAAATGATCATTCTACATTCTTTTCTCTATGTGAACCAAACGTTTATTCTGGCGAGTTTTCACGACTTCTACGCCAAATATTATCTTCTCATACTTAAGAAACCATTCACTGACCGGGGTAATCACATTCATTAGAAGGTCGCCAAGGGGAATATTCATTTAAATCTTTCCAAGCATGTATCAGGAAAATGATGGAAATTTCAAAGAACGACTGGTTCCCGGAGCAAGAGGCCGTTTTAAGAACTATTAATTGGTTTAATTGTAACTTGAGATAGAAGTTACTCGTATTTTAACGGATTTTATACGATTTGATATACAGCTATTCATTATCAACATTTTTTATATTTAGTGTTGTTTATTCATTATGTTATTTTGATTGTTAGAAATTAAACCGAATGAGAGTTTCTAAAACTGAATAATAAAAGTGATTATACTGTAAATAAAGCATTTATGTTGGCACCTCTTGCGAGGCGTTATGTTTCGATCGGATAAAGTTTTACGATTATAATGTTGTTTATTTATCGATATAAAAATATTGCTAATCCATTTTACTGTCTTCATTCATAGTAACATTACTAATCGTGACATTCTCTTGGTAAAGGTTTTGCTCAGTGGCTAGTTGTTTGTAAATTGGTTAAATCGTCCTCGAAATCAAAATTGGTAATTTTCTAGATATCACTTTGGATTTACTGTATATCTAAAAAAAAACCTTTCTCAAAGGATAGTTCACATCCAATCTATATGTTTAAGAAATCCAACCGCCTACCGGCAAATATCAAATAATTACCAAATTAGAACAACAGTAGGCTAACTAAGAAAACTCTCCCTACATTTTTATGGGTCACAGGCATTCATGATATGGCATAAGACAAGTTGGTTCAATCCATTGAACTAATAACGACAACAAAAGGAAAAAAAACAGGAAAGTTTTGTGATTTAATGCTCTATTTTGCAAATTGGTCTGATATAGCGTTAGCAAGTTGTTCTTGAATCTGATTGACTAACGTTTTACAAGGCATATCCCTCTAACTACTTTTTCCAACAGAAATAGTATTCACGACAGTAATAGTCGCAAAGGTAACCTGGTAAGATTAATTAGTTATTAGGATTAAAAAATCTGAAACAATCACTATAACGCGAACTAATTACCAGCGATGGAATGCAATTGCAGAATGAAAGAAGAACACCTTTCAAACAATGAATGCTGCGAAAAATAATCATATAGAACTGAGTCAATGTTTGCAGAGAAATTCTATATCGGAGCTTCTATGGCAGATTCAAAATCGAGATTTTATAATCACAGGAGTCCATTCCAACAATCAGAACGTTGGTATGGAAAACCCCTATCAAAATATGTTTTGTTTTTGAAGAATAAAACATCAAACCCAATAATCAAATGATATGTTCTACACAACGAAGACGTCTGACAGCTCTCATAGTAACAGTGAGATCTGTCTCGAAGAAAAATTAGAATTATAACTTTCAGGGATAAATCCAATTTATTGAACCAGCGGAACGAAGTCTTAGTTAAGAGTCGCCACAGGGAAATGTTTGAACTAAAAATCAGATAAACTATTAATCTTCATACTGGAAGACGCATATGCTGATTAAATTGATGATATCCAAATTCCAAATACATAATCTAATTCACAAAAATGTCAAATAATGATATCTATGCCATGGTATTAAATATATTTCTCTACGAGTAAAAAGATAAAATGTTTTAGAAATTATAGAAATGTGAAAGGTTAGGAGATAAGCCAACAAATCAGATTATCATCTTACTTGCAAGATTCATGCCTCACTAATACGTATCCAGTTAACTGTAACATGTATACTTGAAAATTAAAAAAAGTGAATTTAAGCAGAAGCAATGTCAATAATATACATAGATAAATCTCTTCCAAGATGTAATTATATACTAACATGTATCACACGCGAAGTACTAAAAAATTGAAAAAAATTGTATTTAACCTGTGATTACAAACAGATGCACAATGAAATAAGATTCACGATGAATAAAAGGGGCATAACTGCAACCTATCAATCATTTATTAAAATTATTAGAAATTCTATTGATTATTCAAATAAACTAATTAATGGAATTAAGGCATGAAAAGTGTCACAAAGAAATAAGTAATTTCGGCTCTTGGGATAGAGTTATATTATTGTTAAAGGAATCCACCCATGTTGATGAATATTAACCCCCATACCACTGATCAAATACATATAAAACAAATATAGATTTCCAAGAAAAAACGATGTAGGGCTATCCACATACCTTAGGCATGTTTTGGGTTTAGAAAACTCTTTCCCTGATAGGAATATCATTTTACAATTAGCAGACTCGAAAGGGAGTGTTCGTATCTGCGTAAAAGTGAATTAGGTTGGTCTGGAATAAGAAATGTCTGTTGAAAGAATATAAGCCGTTTGAAACAGCGTCCATGTTTCACTAAACAAAACCTTAACGCAGACATCTCCTTATTCCATTCCTTGAATCTCAAAATTATAAACAGCAAACGGTTTTCTCGGCAACCGTCGTAAGTTCTCTGAAAAAGATTGCTGGCAACCAATGAAATGCATCAGACTATGTCAACGTGATAATGGAAACAATTTACATGTGACTCAGGTTTTTTCCTTGGATTTCTGTTCTCCATTCAACTGATAGTTTATCAACCTTCTCTCGGATCACCTCACATCCACACAACATGATAATATAGACGTTATATTACATTTTAATTATCTTTCTTTGGTAATATATGCATCACTCAATAATTCAACTCCCTACGTTGAGGAACAAATAGAACTAACGGACAATGAATAACCAAAATTATAATTTGGTGTTGAAGCAGTTTTGGGGTCTTTGCATGACTGGCAGCTGCATAGCTCAATGGAAATAACAGAGCGACGTTGAAGTGGTTATCTATTGGTCGCACGTTCGATCCCCCAGGGAGCCTTATTTTCTTCATTTGTTTTTTTTTTATTTACACTCTCTGGCCTGATGATACACTCCATGTGTGATAACTGATCATTGTAAATAGAGTTACAAAATATCATAATGATTTTCTAATTATATATATATATATATATATATATATATATATGCAGGGGTGATTAGTGTATCATCAAAGAATACATAATTTATACTGAGAAATTCACGTACACACCCATTTATTTATAGTACTTGTCATAATTATTTGAAAAAAAATGTTTGCTTGGTTTTGATAGTCAAAAACAGAAACGTTACGTTCGAAAGCCAAGTTTTGTTATCTTATCTATCAACTTAACAAGGCATGCATTTTAGTCATGTTTCCCAAAGACTGAATTCCCCACCAAAATCAATAGAATTGTTAAATGGAAAAAAGGGTGTGTATCAATCCTCCCATAATCTTTTCTATAATAGATCCCAGAGATTGAAAAATCTGAACTCACGTTACTATCTAGGAGGGCTATAAAAATAATAAGTTAATTTGCCCCAACCCTGCTCAAAAACTTCAAAGGCCCCTCCAATCCTTGGCAATAAAAATGGATTTCGTACTTGTTTAGATACTTATAAGCAGTACTTTTGATATGATTGAACTGTATATATGTATGTAGGAACCAGAGAGAGAGAGAGAGTCAGACTCACAGAGGTAGAAAGAGTGAAGGAGAGAAAGAAACTTTAAAACTACTGTTTGCAAATGTTCTATGTGTGTCTTCGTATACATAAATCAATAAGATAAGCTTTAATTCCAACCAACTTGGGAAGCAGTTTTGGAATTTCGGCAATTTTTCCCCAATTTACAAAGCAGATGGAATGAAAGCAATTTTCATGGGAAATTTTTTTCTCCGTTTTTTCGGTGATTTGCTTCTTGACTATCTATTCCTTCTTCTTCTTCTTTTTCATCTTCTTCTTTTTCTCTTTCTTTATATTATCATCTTTTTCTTCTTTTTCCTCTTCTTCTCATCCCAACCCCCACTTTTCTCTCTATATCCCCATTCTTTTTCCACTTCTTCCCCTCTTTACCCTTCTTCTTATTATTATTTTTCTTTTTCTTCCTCTTTTTTTTCTTCTTCTTCTTCTTTTTCTTTAATTTTTACTTCTTATTTTTCAATATCTCTCTCTTCTCCTTCTTTAAATAATCATCTTTTTCTTCTTTTTCCAATTCATCTCCTTCTTACCCTCTCTATCTTCTTCTTCTTCACTTTCTTCTTCTTCTTCTTGTTCTTCTCCTCCTCCTCCTCTGTTTTTCTCTATCTTTTTCTCCTTTAAATGACATAGCGTGGAAGACGTGCAGTAATTTTTTGACTATGCGTTTCTCTCATATATATACTAAAATATCTATCTATATTATTAATGCACACACACACACACAAACACACATATATACGTATGAGTGCATATATATATATATATATATATATATATACATATATATATATATATATATATATATATATATATAAATATATATGTATACACACACACACACACACACATATATATATATATATATATATATATATATATATATATATATATATATAAAAGATATAGAAAGTTTGATTGATAGATGCACTTATATAGATATCTCTATAGGAAAAAATATACGCGTACATATGAAGTCTAAATTGCACATCTATATCTTTCCTGCCTTCCCAATTGTGATCGAACTAGACTCTAGCTTGATTAACCGAACTGAATATATAGATATTGATTTCCAATAAAAACTGTCTACGATATACATTACCGAAAGTTGGTGCATATGGAATCAGGGAGAAAAAAAGTGAGTAATGGATTTTGGTGAATGTAGTTCACAAAACTCGCCAAAGAGACTTCACAAGTGGAAAAAATGATAAATGTCTCCTAATGTATTTTATTTTGTTCACCATGCACTTAACCAAGTTGGGCTCTGAAACATTACTTTGATACATGTATATTTTCCCATAATTTCTATTTCATTACTACCATATACGATGTATCCTACTATAATTCATCAAAAATACTTGGACTCTCTTTCCTTACGGATAATACATTTTAAAGCCGAAGTGGACTGTAAAATGAATCGGCCAAAACATCTTGAAGAGCGTCAGCAGCAAAGATAAGAAGAAGGGATTGTATTGTCTGCACAAAAGTTGGTAGGTTAATGACTTCCCAAATTAGTGACAAAAAAATTCACCAACTGTTCATCTACCAATGTAAGCATAACTCAAGGACAGCTAAGGTTAAATGCACCAAATCTTCAGTGTCCATTAATAGAACAACGGAGACGTTGAATTTTAGTGCCACTCTTCTAAAAAAATGCATAATACTGTTGGGTTTGCGTTTATGAGGATCTAATTTTTTTCTATCTACATAATACTAGAAGTCTGGTTCCTTTCATATACAAGTAAGCTATTTGTTGCCGAACAGATGGATTTAAACCAGAGGTGTAAATAAAAGTACTAATAGAAACAGTTTTGACCACCTATTGCCCAGTAATAGCCAGCCCAATGTTTTACATGTTGAGTATTAGTGTCACATCTGTTTACAGCTCAGAATTCGGAATCGGCGAGTACAAATTCCGACTATGGAAGGTATGACACTACTTCTGGGCTTTTAGGGTAGACGGAATTCTTCAGCCTTGTAAGCCAGTCCATCTGAGAGAAAGTAAATCTGACAAAAACCCTAAAACTTGTCTGTCGCTTTGGCCATCTTCATCGTTGAGCTACCAAGGGAGGGAACTAAGCAGAACGAATGGGCTTATGTGCGCCAGTTGATCCCCACCCCCGAAAAAGAACAACCTGAGGCGTCAGGATGACGGTTTTTCTTTCATTATTGCAATCAAATCATATCAAATAATAATTATCAGTAGACAGTTGTCCCTAGGCCTTTGAGTGCAAATGGAAGATGCTATTTCGAATTTTTACATCCAAACCAAGCATGCATTTCGTACTTCTAATCCTGATTTAGCCACAAAGTTAGTAAGTAAAAACCGATGTTCCTTTTATAGCGTTAGTCTTAGGATTCCAGAAAGTCAATTTAGTTATTTTGGACCTAGAGATGGCTCCAAGATAGCTAGGTCTAACTTGAAGCTAAAATGATGTTTTGGGTCCACCATCTACTGTGTAATATCAGGGACCACGTTAAAATGAATCACTGCATTTGGTCACCATCACCAAGTGTCAATCTTGATGGACGACTCTTGTTTTTTTTTTTATTTGACTCAATTAACGCAATTGCACCACCACCATTCACATTGGCGAATCAATTCGGCCAATGATGCGACATCAAGCGTGAAAAGTTACGTACTGTTGTGAAAATACATAAAGTCTCTACGTCAGAGTGAGACGGACTTTCAAGACAGGACTGGAAGTGAACAGTAATTGTGGCCAAATCTGATGTTTCTATGATTAGTTTATTTAACTTACATAGAAGATAATTAGCTAGGTTTTCTACTAAGAATAGCATGCTTAGCATTACGTCACTTGCCGATCTTGAAAAACAGCCTTCGGAGATTTTTGTTTCGGCTCAACGACTGATTCGAGAAGTCATTTCTATGTGCACTAGAGATATTTACAAAGTGCATCTTAAATCGGCACTTAGCCACAATTACTTCCTCCCAAGAGAAAACCAAACTCTCATTGCTAACGTCCGACTATCTTTTGATGCATATATGTTGCCATAACCGATTGATGGTTTGCCTCATGAGGCTGTGTGGAGTAAGGTTTTGGGGGATCAGGATTTGTTTTGAGACCTTGACAACTTCTTTCATGTTCTTGCAACACTCGTTGCAAAGATTAAGATTTTTTTTCATGTCGCCTACCCACACGTTTGCATGTGTGGTATTCAAACATTAAAACAACCTTGCATTACATTCTGTTCCTGTAGAAGTTCGGATAAGTAGGTGATCTAGTCTGACTAGATTGGTAACCATCGCTCCAAGCCAGGAGCTCTTCCTAATAAACAATTAGTTTTCGATTCCCACTCTACGACTTAGTTATACACAAAGGCGTATTTATATATATATATATATATATATATATATATATATATATATATATATATACATACATTTAATTATTGTGTCATCCACAGACAGCTGTTTCGATATAATACATCTCTTCAGTGTGGCTATAGACTTTATCCCATCCGGTACCGCGAGGCAGAATTGAAACCCTCACATCGGCCGATATCATACCTCTGGACAACGGAACTGGGTGGTCATTAAGGCTGAATTTAAGCGATATATTCGTTTACGCAGAAAATTCTTATATATGTATATATATATGAATTATAACTTTGTCGGGTACAAGGGCTTAAGACTGGATGATCTTGCGAGGATCGATTGCATTGCAGTAGCTAAATATTCCGATAAGATTACCATGCTACCAATTGTTCCACGCCAAGAAAATGTCATTTCTATATACATATCATCGTTTTTTGCTTATATTTTCAAAGAAATATCGCAGTTCCAGGTGCACACGGGAAGTTGTAAGAAAGACTTACTTCCGACTTACTACGCCTGTTGAAGCTTTGTTCGTTCAGCTTATAGCACTTTGTTTCCCCCAGGAGACACCCATCACGCTTGGAGTTGCTCAGCTTCGGTGATTTACTTTACGAAGACTCGTGTATCAACAGGATTTTGCCAAAACCCTTCACCCTCAAAGTGAGCTTCTGCAATCTTAGTCTTTCGACTTAATGCTAAGCTGAGCGGCATTGTATTACATTTTAGATACTTTGCTATGACTCGGTGCTGGATTGAACCATGGCCAGCAGGATCAAAAGTAAGCACTCTATCACTTATATAAATCGTTAGAAGCATAAGAAGGGCCATGTCTGCTGCAGTCACTCTAATTATACGAGTTATGCATCGATACACACGGACAAAAATTCAAATTTTGAATAGATATGCAAAGATTGGCTCAAATGTCAAGGGCTGTCATTTCAGGACGCTGGGATGTGGTGTGGAATCCGCAAACTGACCAGCTGACCATCCAATCAGATTGAGGTATCTTACCAACAACCGGACATTGAGTCAATTCAAATGACCTGTCAAAGAAATGCTGATCGTCGTATTAAAAAGATTCTAAAGAACACGGGTCATGAAGATTTTGAATTGATCATTTTCCTTCCTTCCTCCCTTCTCTCTCTTTTACTCTCTCTCTCTCTCTCTCTCTCTCTCTCTCTCTCTCTCTCTCTCTCTCTCTTCTCGCCATATTCACTATACATCTGTATTTTCATGTACATCTCAATTTGTTCTGACATCTCTTCCTGAATATTTCCAAGCAAGCCAAGACCGCCGATAGTTATCTATCTTTCAATACTTATCTGGTTATTATATATCAATCTCTCCATCTGTTCATGCCTGTTGTGGTGTATTTATTAGCGGCTTTCAGCACATAGGTCTAAAGAACAAAAATTAGCATGCTAACCTTAGGAATACCGGAACATCACGGATGAAACTTAGTCAAAAACATGACATGCAATTTTCACCAGATATCAAACAGAAATAATGATCAGTGATTAGGTTGAGATTCATATTAGATTCAATGTCACATGGATCATAATCATTATTTAAACAGCTCAAGCGTCTAATTCTTTTAAGAATTATACTATATATGTCTCTAATATTTCCAAACTTGTAACTTTCTGTACATTCCTCTCCGATTCTGAAATATCAGTACACCATCAAATATCAAACTTGACCTCATCTTTTCATTGTTTACTTTACTCTATCTTGATTTCTTCTTGAAATGTATCCGACTGTTCCACATCTGCACATTTTTAAATGTTCGTATAAGCGTATTGTACCACGTATCGATTACTGAAAGACATAACCCCCCCCTGTTGCTCAACCCTCGATCGAGCTATCTCAGCTGCCAGCTCAACTCTTCCAAATCATGGCGCAGAGCCAGTAACATATATTCTTCTGACACACTTGTTTCCAATAGTAGAAATGCTGTTTCATCAATTTCATACTCGTACACACACACTCTCTCTCTATATATATATATATATTTATATATATATATATACATACATATATATATATATATAAATATAAATATATATATATATATATATAAATATATATATATATAAAAATATATATATATGTATACATATATATATATGTATACATACATATATATATATATATATATATACATATATATATATATATATACATATATATACATATATATATATATATATATATAGATATATATATATATGTATCTATATATGTATATATATATATATATACATATACATATATATATATACATATACATATATATATATATATATATATATATATATATATATATACATATATATATATATATATATATATATATATATATATATATACATATATATATATATATATATTCGGCGTCATTATAATGTCGTCCTGCAGGTCTATAGCCTCTCTTCTATGCATCAATCAACCTGTATAAAAAAGTGAAAAATTTATTCTGACTTTTTATGGAGACTACATTCGTGTGTGTTAATCTGAGACTCTGGCGCTGAACCAATCTGCTGAGTCAGAGTAGTGAGGTTGGTGACCACCTCTGGTGAATGTTTAGTTCGTTCGGTTGAATCGTCATCCAGCATTAGTAACCTGCATCGTCACTTTGATGACGAACAATATCCCACAGAGTCACCTTCTTAAAATTATTCAAATTGTCGTAAGTGGAAACTATATAAACGTATATAAAAGGCAGGTCTGGTTAGTTATTCAATAGAAACCACTACATGATCTTTAGGCAGCATGCGTATTGTGGCTGATCAATGGAATTTTCTAAAAAAGTTTTTCTCCAGTTAATAAGAGATAAATGTTTAAAGTCTCCGGCTCTATTGGTATATGTGACATACACACACATGCAGCAAGCTAGAATCACTTAAAAACTGGAGAGACCTTTGTTGACTATGATGACAGTTTTGGTTGACAGTTTCTAATAATTTGTAAGAACGTTCGAGACCATGGCTCGCCAAAGTTTCCTTCCTTTTGTCGCTTTAGGTAATTCTTGCTCCTTTACGACCCCCGTTTCATTTTGTCTCGTCCACTTGCTCAAATTTTTCAAGTCAGCCCCTCTGCCAACATCTGCTTCTCATGTCCTATAATGTACCCCCTCCCCTGTTGGCGCTACAATTCTTTCTTCCTTTTTCGTCATGTGTCCCAAAATGTCCAACAGTCCTTTTTTTACTGTTAGCAACAATTCACTTGTAGTCTCTGCTCTTCTCGAAACCGCTGTATTCGTAACATTTTCCTTCTACGATATTCTCAGCATTCGTCCACAAAACCACGTATCGGTCATGCCTTTTTTTTCTTTTTTTCTTCCTGTATGACCAAATTATCCATATAAGGAAATTATTACTTAGCAATCCAGTATTTTTTATCTTGTCTTCGTTTCCGGTCTCACTTCCCGAAATTTTAACATCTTGCTCACTTCCTGTAAAGTACCCCAACAAATCGGCCGAACAACCAGCCAACAACTTCTCTCTTTGGGCGTATGTGTCGATCAATGAACCAATCTGTGTATTCATGTGTGTGTCCAGGTCTTCCTGGTTACATTTTGATGGTTACAATCTTGAAACTTTGCATGAATACACCTCGAGACATCATCTAAAAACATTTTTATCGTTTTAGGGGCCTCTATGGTCTTTTTTTGGATCAGCAATACCCAAATCTTGTGCAGATATCTTTTAGATATTTATAAATGAAAGATCCATTTTAAAAGACAATCTTAGGTGGAAGAGCTATTTTTTTTTTTTTAGATAATTGCCGATATTTTATTTTTTTGCATAATTAGTCCCAGTACACACACGGGCTATGATGATTTGTTTATGCAAGGTAAGGATAATACTATTAGTCTTCACATTTCAAGTCGTCTTTTACTGCAGCTGGTTGATTTGTAGGTTTTATAATTAGTACAAAATTTGTAAGTTGGTGTCATTTGTCCATTTTTCTCACGGCCACACATTTTGTCTTCTTACAATTGATTGTCTGCTCTTATTTCCATCGATTCCTTTCTTCACAGAATTTTGTTTTATAACCATTTTTGTCTGACTGATCATCGAAGCCCAGTGTTAAAATGCTTGCCACGTATTCGGTAGGCAGTTGTTCAATTCTTAACTGACTCATAGCAACAAAAATTAAAATGGTACTCTATGCCTCTCCATGAAGCACAACGACCAAAGTTGAGGGTCATTCCCCCAAGACCAGAGTAATGGCCAAATTACGTTGTATACACCAGTTTTCTCAAGATCTCCAAAGTCAAGCAACATAGAGGTTGGTCAGTATTTGAGAATATCAGCTGCCGTAAGCAGAACGAAGATTTGACAGGCCTGGCATGCGGGATGTCGGTATTACTAACAATCTTCCGAGTGTACCCGAACCTGCGATACCCTTGTTGTTATATATATAACATATTGATCAGCAATAGCACCAACTCGGTGCTATACCATTCCAATTCAATTTTCCCCTATTATATCCCTTGTAACATCTGGAGCTATTTTTGTCGAAGTCATATTTGAAACAGAGAAGGAAAATGAGTGAATAATAGATGTCCATCCGACATCCTTTGTTAGAAATTATCATTTCTTATTAGGTTCTTCTGTTCAGCTTCATTAATTTACCTGTAGTTGCAGTTAATTGAATGAATAGAAGTCAAAAACCCCAAGTGAGCAACATTCAATTTGATTCAATGAATAAATATTGATAATCCTTTTGAGCATATACTTAAAAACTGATTTATATCGCCTTTTTCTGCCCTTATCAAGTTGAGAACAAGAAGGCTATAGAAGTCTTGTATATAGGAAAATCACAGAATAAAATGTCTACTGGAGTAAAAAGGTTTGCTTCTAAAGTCTCTGTATATCGAATTCGATCTTCATGTTATAGCACAACGTTACATAAGTCGTCATTGGGTCGACTCAAAACTTTTTTTAGCGGGTCTCGTGAAATGTTGCCAGTCTGCTTCGTCGGAAGTAAAATGGACGGAAGTTGTTTCAACAGGACGTTGGTCATGCTCTCCAGCTATTTACTTTGGTGTACCGGGGTATAGAGGAAACAGACAAGTAGAAAAATGCTGAAGTTGAAGACAAATAAAGAATGAATGTATTGAACTTGATCAAAATGGAAAAGAGAAATAGGTCTGGTTAGTCGTTCAATAGAAACCGTCACATGCTCAATATCTTTCGAATTATGCCATGTTAGGGGTGATCAATTAAAAAGTCGGAAAGTCGGTTGATCAGTGAATTAGTTTTCTTCTCGCGCATTTCGTTGAGCTGAGATCTCTAAAAGTGTAAGAAAACTGCCGCGGACGCAAAATAAATGACAAATTTAGCATACATTTAAATTGTAGAATGAACCCCTTTTAAAGGTGTATTGGGGTGGGGATTTCTCAAAAAAATGATTTTCTAAGCATTATAAGGAGTTTATGTCATAATTTTCAGCCCTCCAGCGCCAGTGGTTCAGCTGACACACGTGACACACACATAAATAGACGGTGACAAACCGTCAGCGACACCCTCTTGAACATGATCTAAAAAAGGGGGACTATGTTGCCAACATGGAAATCATTTTAAATCGACCACAAAATACAGTTAACCTTTTCACAGCAATTTTAGATCGTTTAAAGAGTTTCGAACGTTGATCTGAAGCTAGCGTTTTGCTGAAAACTGACTTCCAAGGAAGAAGAACTCATTAATTTTATCGTTGGAGATTACAGAAAATTTTGGTATAAAAATAAGTAAGGGGTTTGGGAATAGCACACTGTTTAGAGTACTACTTGGAAATATTTACTATGTTTTCTTTAGGGGGTTGCAAAGCTATAGTAGTGAGGCACTCAATGACTACATAATTATTTTCAGGTACCTTTTGAACAATATGCTTTTCATGTTGTCGGGTGGTTCTTTTATATACTGATATTATGTAGATTGATGTCATTCGATAAAAAACTGCTTCATTCTCTAGAACTCGAACAGGATATGCCTTGTTTTTTTAGGGGGCGGTTTTGTTTGTATTTTTGGACAAGATTAAGGAGAACACTACGAGGCAGCTGGTAGCGATCCAGAAAGAGGACTTCGCAGACTATTTTGAAAAATTAAACGAAAAATAGGATTAATGCATGAGGTACAGAGGGGAGGACTTCGAAAAGCCGATTTTTAATTGATATCGAATGGCCGGATACTTTCTGGACAGAATTTGTATGTTTGTGTCTATCAAAATAAATGTTAGCATACTAACCTTGGTGTTTTGATATGAACATCTTAATGTGTAATAAACAGAGAGAGGAGACAGTACGGATATTCTTTGACAAGATTCATGAATAAACAAGTCTAGTTAGTCATTCAAAAGAAACAGTCGAATAATAAACGTCTTTTAGTTGTATGTCTTGCTGGGGGTAATCAATTAAAAAATTGCAAAAAGGCATAATTGATAGATACGTTACCACTTCAAATAAGTTATTGATCCAAATCTTTTAAAAAAAAAGACAAAAACAGCGTGAATACTGCTTGGTATGAAATAAGGGACCAATTTAGCATAAACTTGTACAGCAAATCCCATTTTGGTGGTTGGACATTAGAAAAGGAAAAAATCGTTTTCTTTTTTTTATCTAGACATAATATGGAGTAAATGTTGAAATTTTCAGCCCTCAAGATCCAATGAAGCGACATGTATACCGACAATGCCAGCTAGACCAACTTGAAAACTGAAGAAACCTATATTGGAAGTTTTGTTGACTGTTTCTTATACAGATCTCTGTTTTCTATATCTTTTTCATTTGCTCATACAAGCGAATGGCTTTCCACAGTTCATAATTTGATTTATATCGTACTTCGCCAAACCTCAATGGAAACGTGAAAGCTATCACCCAACAAATTTATTTATGTTTGCACATTAAATATCGTAAATAAATGAATAAAATAAAATCCGCTCTGGTTGCGATAAACTAAAAACTTCTTTCACTAGATTTCAAAAGATCTCGCTGATGTTGGTCATGAAAAAAAATTCTTACAAAACAGGAAAAATAATAAAAATATTTTCATCTTGTGAATTTCCCATTGAAAACGGTCCTAACGATGGAAGCAGATTCTGCTGCTGATAAACTAAAGGCAAACTCTTGCTGATTTTTTACATGTTTTAAACGAACAGTTTCCATTATCGCATCACAACATTTTTTAGTTTTATTCCAGCTTATATGGGTCGCTTATAATCACAAAAAAAACAATCTTAACATCATTTCAATATTAGTTATACTCTATTATATCATTTTTACTATTTATCACAACACTCTGGTTCGATTCACTCTTCATTATTCCTATTATTTGGTCAATATAGTTTTATCCCATCTTATCATTGTCACTTTTCATTTCAACACCCTGATAGATATACTTTCAAATATTACAATTATGTAATTATTACATGCTCACTTTATTATAGTCATCGATCTAGACTGAGTAACAACAAGTCTCTTCAAGTCCCTTGTCTTCATCCTAGCATCCCAGCAGTACACAGCAGTGCTGTGGTTTGTAGTTTCTCACCATATGTCTGATTTCAGGGGAGTTTGAGCGATAGTAAGTCCATTCAGCTCTCCAGTCCTCTTTTTGGCGCCGTTGCGTATCACAGCAGCACTGGGGTTTGTGCTGTCTATAGCTTTCACAGCTTTCCGAGCACAAGCCGCGTTCTTAAAAGCTTATCAGTAATTTCTGGTGACTGGATTTCGTTAATCTTTTTTTCACCATCATCAGTATTTTTCCTGCGATTCAGTTTGGCCTCTATTATCATTCACCAGAAGCATTTCTTTTTCATTTTTCTCTTTCATTTCTTCTTATTCTATAGAGAACCCCCAGGTATTTATATCACCCCCACCCCCTTTCACATAACGAATTGTGCACATTTTTCTATTTCAAAGTCCTTTCATGTTATCACTGAATTCTTTAACTTTATTGAACTGCATTCTTAGACCTTCCCCACTCTTTACAAATAGCTTCATGTCATCCACGTACATGACGTGGTCGACTTTCAAACGGAGAATTGGTATCGTTTGCTGTTTTTAACAAGATTCTGTTTAGTTGTATTGTGGTTTGAACAGATAGTTGTGAGGACAAAGAGCCTCTTCCCCTGTGAATTCCACGTTTTATACTTACCTCTGCTAAGCTTCCCCCCCTGCGGCTGTCAACTCCTGATTCCAGTTTTTCATTGAGGCAGCTATGAATATCAACGCTGGCACTTCAATCTTGGATATCTGGAGGCATTTTAATATCCAGCCAGTGGAATCATTTCGTACAAAGTTAGGATTGTCTGGTGTGGAGCATTTTAACCACTCTTGCAAACCATCACAACTGCTGTGAATTTAAGGTTTACTTGGTGCTCGACTTTTGTAACCTTGTGACAAACTAAGATAGGCTTATTATATAACAATGTCTAAAATCATAATCATTTAATGTAAAGGAGTTTGCAAGTGCCTGTACAAAAGGCATAGATGGATTCGGATACTGGGTGAAGAAGGGTCGGATACTGGGTGAAGAAGGGTCGGATACTGGGTAAAAAAGAGTTGAAATAAGAATGTGCCAACATATTTTACTGCCAACAAAGTTGAAAGAGTTATATCTATTCCATTGCCTCTGTTTACTTGTCTGTCTGTCTGCCAAGATGAATCTAAGAGTTTTCAATGAATTTGAATGAAAGTTTATGGAAACCTAAGCCACGGGTAATATAAGTCATAATTAAATTTTGAGGTGGATACATAATGTTTTACATTTACTTCCCCTGCATCAAAACAATAATTGAACGATTTTTATCCAGCTTTTAGTGATAATGTTGTTGACGGAAGTATTCTCTGAGAGTTTTCTAGTTACCAATATGTCATGCTGGCTAATTGGATTCGTTCAACGTTTGGTTTCATGATTACAGACAACAAAGCGGCAATCGATCACCGTGGCTTTATTTTCAATCAATCTTTGTCACAAACAAACCTTGAAGAATTGCCATCTGTTATTGACAACAATGAGTGACCAATACAATCCATTAATCGTGAGGACACCATAGGAATTCTGACAAAGGTATTAGCGAAACTATGGTCGAATTGACCTTTCCTGATGCAATGTAAGAATTTTTTTTCATTAGAGGGCAAGATTTTGGACAATCTTTTTCGTATCCTGCTATCTCTGGCAATTAAATATTGAGTTGACCAAAATATTTGTTCTATTTTCATATTTTGATTGTATCAAAAGCATTTAGTTCTTATTACTTTTTTCGAAAGAATCTTTCGTAGTTGTATTGTGACATTTTCGATTGTCAAGATTAATGTGTTTAACGTTGAAGATGAGAGAAAAAAATGTTTATATTAAATAAATAGATAATCATCATCATCATCATCATCATCATCATCATCATCATCAGTCTTTTAGCGTCCGTCGTTGGACATAGACCTTCCCCAGGATTTGCCACACTTCTCTATCATGGGCGTCACGGAGCCAGTACTTCCTGAACTTGTCTAGCTCGTCTCTCCATCTAACATGTTGCCGGCCTCGGTTGCGCATGTGGTTTCGGGGAATCCATGTTGTGAGTTGTGATGTCCATCGATTGTCTGATTTGGGAATTATTGACATTACACGATGAGAGATATAGTCAACCTATTCCAAGTATCCAAATCGCAAGTTGAAAATGATTTGCTCAAGCCTCCTTATGTTGGTCTTTTTAAAATGTCATTTTCACATACGTTGATTATTTGAATAATATCGATTAGACTAGATTTCTATTCGCAATACGCGACGAAAATGTTTAGTTTTTGTAGCAAAATGAGATGAGAATTATGAACAATTTACAGCTACTAGAAATTCTAAAAATCGTGGAGAATGCGAAATGAACCAACACTAACTGTACCAAAACGCTCAGTCTTAGTCAAACCAAAATAATTCTAACGTTAGAAACTTCCAGAAAACCAAGCAACTGAACGAGAAAAAATATTGCTCTCAGTCAGACCAAATAAAGGTAGCAATCAACTAAAAGCATCCGTCTGGATTTAGTTAACAGAAAAGGGCATAATATTCAATCAGAATGACATTAGACAACATGATTTTTTTTTTTTTTTTGGTGAACAGACAAAAATTGCTACAGCTTGACTGGGAAGTTTCCTCTCAATTGCCCCATTCAGTAAATGTCGCACCTTTCAATTACCATTTATTTCAGTCTTCACAGAATTCTCATCCTCAAAGAAAGCAAAAGACACTACAGTAGTTATTTGCTCGAAAACATAAAAAATCTTCTCGGAAAATGTATGAAGTTGTCTGAAAGTTGGATGTTGATGATGATGATAATCCTGTCTATATCTTCGCATCTTATTATCTGCCGAACTCTGTTTTTGCATATTATATGGATCCAAATGTGAGTTATGCTGGCCATCGATTGTCTGACAGTCTCGCCACATGATCTGTCCATTGCTATATTATTTTTCTTATGAATTCTATATATCTATGATAGTCTTAGTATATATAGTTGTGGACCTCTTTCAGTTCTGCGGCTTCGAAGTCGATTGTTGTGTCTATGTCCCCAACAAATTCGTTGCAAACGAGATAGGTTTTACTAAAGTTCATCAGAAGACCTACTTTCTTTCTGCCACCATTCAGTGTGTGTAACATTATCTGAAAGTAAGATAAAACTGTAAATATGTTTTTCAATAACTGCACCAACCAAAATTTTGTCTACTATTTTACTTAGCAGAATGTCAAACATTTTGGTCTGACTAATATAACAAATAGACTGATTGCGTTTTGCCGTGCGGTAGTGGTTAACCGATTACCAATTCTCCAGATACAACACCTTCAGATAACTGTTTGTTTTTCTCAGGGCAACACTAAAAATTGGCAAACAATCTTTGAGAGTCACGCGTAAATACAAGATTACACAAAGTCCGACATCTTTTTAATCCTGATTATTTTTAAAGAAGTTTTTTGACAAATGTAATAATTTAACATGGTTGAATAAATAATTAATAACTTATATACGGAAGATTGCTTCTTCCATAATGCCTGCCATTTTCAAACTTCACAAATTCTTACTTTTGGAACAGCATTCTGCATAACATTTCTAGGGATATCAGACCGCATTTCTTTCTTTTGATATTGATCTTCCGCTCCCGGAAAGTCTTTGGGTTATTAACATAGACTTTATGCTTCAATAATACCAGAGAAAAATGTCTGGAGCTGTTGAATCTGGCCAATGGTCAACATTGATGGCAATATCCGTTCAAAAAAGAGAACATTGCATAATGTTATCGATTGATGGTATTCCAGGAGAAAATTCTTTTTTTTTAGTTCGTAGTTCAGTTGCCTACTTTTCCATGATGAATTTCCAAAGGCTCCACTATATATACAGGAAGAAGAAAAACTAACTGGTATTTAAAAAAAAGATATTATTATTTTATGACCAATAATGATGTCATGAGATCATACGAATGAAACGTATTGTTGGATATTTAGTGAAAACCTTTGTATTAATTAATAGGTTTTACTCAAATATTTGGGGTATTTGAACAGATCAACAAGTTGGTTTATCTGTCAAATTATCAGATGTTTTCCATCCCACAATATTGGGTAGGCAATCGAGAATGCAGACCGGAAGTGAAGAGAGTATATACGTACAGTCGTTGGCTTGACAATGAAAGAAATTTACTTTAGACAACAAACATCTATTTTCCAAAATGATATCCTTCTTTGTTAATACTCTCAATTCAGTATAGAAAAGTAATCACGTAAATCGATCACTATAGAGTAAAAAATGTCGGATCTAAAATTGAATAATATTTTTGACAAATTACAGATCCTGCCTCGTATATATATGGAAGTACATCCATGATTCTCTCACTCTATCATGACAAAACATATCTATTCCAAACCACAAACGATGGAATATCCTTCCCTGCAGAAGACCTAATTCAAAGCAAATTAATTTGATGAATTGAACATTATAGAGTAAACGTTTCAAATTAGAATTAAGTGATTACCAACGAACCAGGTTTCTGACTTATTTATCAACCAACGCATGTATTTCAAATAAAAATACAATTATTAAAGATGGACCTGGCTACTTTTTTATCAAGTCTCGTATATACGTTTGTGTGTGTGTGCATATGAACGTGCGTGTGTGTATTTGTGTGTGAGTGGGTGAGAGTGAGATGTGTGTGTTTGTTTAGAATAGAAGAGCCTTTTAATGATGAATTATCAAATGAATAATCTCTGTTTCTGTTTTCATCTTGGTTCCTATCTTGAAAGCAACGTCTTGGACGATGTACAGCACTCCTTCAAGTAAATAATAGGTGTTTTTTTAACTATTGTGACGGGCAGCATGTCTCGATGATAGCTGGAAACGTGGGAATTCCACAGTCCAAATGCGCGTGTAGTTGATTTTTTGGTCCCGTTGTTGGTCATAATTAATCTTAAAGATATGATTGATGTCAAGAAATGAAACAAGATTGGGACAAAATCTTGCACAAAACTTTACATTCCTTCATCTAAAAGATTCAGATACGAATGAGCTCCTATATTTTCCATGACCAAAATTTTCAGACGATATTCATACATATATGTATTTTACACTTGAAAATGTATTCAGATCCAAACAGCCAAAGCTTTTCTCCTCACTTTTGTCAAAAAATAATGGCGAGGAATCCGAGACAATGAAATGGATATCGAAAATATCATAAAGAAAAGCATGCATTCGTGACCATCAACCAAAACTGTCGGTACAGGTTTTCTCAGTTTTTAAGTGATTCTGGTTGGCTGGCTACGAATGTATGTACGTGTTAAGTTCAACATTCACTCCCTATATTGTCTAGAAAATATCAGTTTTATTCTGTTTTTTGAAACTCCGAACATAGATAAGTTTCAGTGGGGGTTCAATTTACAGTGTAAGTTTCTGCTAATTTGGTCCTTTAGTTTTTTGACCGGCTAAATTTTCATTTGTCTCTCTTTTTCGTTTTTTTTTGGGGGGGGGCAGATTTTTTTGCGATCCGACAAGAGAAGATGTAACTTATTCATTGATTAGCGCTTTTCCGTTTTTTCTTTAATTGATCATTCCCAATGTGTTATGTTACCAAAAGGTATTTGTTGCCAGGTGGTTTTTATTGAGTCACTAACCAGACCTGTTTTGGAAATTAAATGATTCCTGACGCAAAACCATTTTTAAGTATGAAACAATTCTATTCTGGCAATGTTTACTCGTGATTCTGTATATTTAAATCGATTCTTATGGCTGTTTTTTTTTTCGGTCTTTGCTTTGGCTTGAAATTGATTTGATTTGTTCAAGTTTTGATTTTATGTTTATTTATTCGATTTGTTTCGGCTGATCGATTTCTGTTTTCTCTTCCGAGTCTTTCAAAGTCTCTTTGTTTCTTCTTTCTTCTAACTTTCCTTTATATACACGCATACTCATTCATATATATATATATATATATATATATATATATATATATATATGTATATATATCGGCGATATATATAGTCATGTGAAGTTTTCATATTAAAATGCTGAAAAGGAAGTTTTATTCGTCAGTTTTTTTGTGAAATATCCTCGACCATGTGCCGTGCAAAGTGTTCCTAATCTGATCACTATTATTTCAACATGTTAAGTCTAACTATTTTTAGTTTGATTTTAGGATTTTGGCACACGTTTTAAGTTATATTTTTTTATCTGGGAGTATGTTTAATCATATACCTCTATTTTATTCATATCGAGCAATACATTTCAAAAGCCAACACATCTTACATATTAATATATATATATATATATATATATATATATATATATATATATAATCATTTTTCCTCTCTGTCCCTTTTCATTCTTCAATTCTTCGATTCCTCTTCCGTTTTATCTCATTCTTTGAACTCATTTTTGGATATTGGTTCTTGTTTTATGCTATATTTTTCATTTCAATATACTATATTTAATCACATAGCCCTGTTTTACCCATATTGAGCACTATATTTTGAAAGACAGCACATATTACACACACACACACACACACGTATATTTATTTATATATATACATATACACACATATATATATATATATATACATATATACATATATACATATATATATATATATACATATATACATATATATATACATATGTATATATATATATATATATATATATGTATATATATACATACATATATATATATATACATATATATATATATATATGTATATATATATATATATATATTTATATATATATATATATATATATATATATATATATATATATATATATATATATATTTATATATATATACATATATATATATATTTTTATATATATATATATATATATATATATATCAAACTACAGTCTTTGTTGGAGGCTGGAGTTACTTATGTGTTTCCACCGTGGCAAAAAGAAGAACACAAATGAAAACAGAAAGAGCAAGAACAATCAAAACCTAATCTAATTAGGTAGCTTCCAGGCTTTTCCTTCGTAATTTCTACCACAACTTATCTATTTGTTTGACACCAGCTTCTCTACACCTGACCCCTATTTTCTCATCTTATTCTATTTAGTCCCAATCCACCTCCTCATATCGATAACGTTGGCTCAGTGGTGCGATGCTCTATTCCAGTTTAGTAGGCTGTCATTCAATCTACTGCTGGGTCAAACAAAATACTTTAAAAGTGATACTCAATGCCTCTCTGCTAAGCACAAGGGGCGGGATACCTCCTACTAAGAGTAAGATTTTACGGCCAAATCATGTTAGATACACCAGTTCTCGTAAGATTACTGAAGCTTAGTCAGTACCTGGATGAAATATAAGGTTTCATAAGCAGAACAAAGCTTTGAGAGATCTTACCTACAAATGCTTGTATATACTTGAAACTGGCGACACCCTAGATGGAGGTATAAACTGAGACCAACTCTACATATTTATCTATTTGTTTATCACTTGCTTTTTGTCAACAATCTCCTATATTGACAAATGCTGGTTGCCAACAGTTGAGTTGGACAAGTGGAATTTATGTGATCGGCTTTTACGGCCACGTTACCAGCTATTATGCCAGTATTGCTATACTTTATACGCTAACAGCACGGACAATGAAGTCCTCGAATGGAGATAAAACTCCGGCTGGAGCTTTGTGCAGTCATTTTCCCACATTGCGCTTGGGAAAGATTTGGTTCCATCTATTCCCCAAGTAATGGGCAAATAGCTGTATAAACTGGGCTCTCTAGCCCATTAGACGGACAACTCTGATTCCAAACTGGGGCCACTTCAATGCGGTTCAGAGCTCTATTGCCTTACTTCCGGATGCTCGGTCCAGCTAGTTGATGCCAAACTATCGTTCTGATTTCCTTGGATTACATCCAGTCAACAGAGAGAGAGGGGGGTCAGTTACAATTGTAATTTTTACAATATGGGGTCTGATGGAGACTCTTTAATTGAATATTTCATTTCATTCTTAAAATTTGATTTGATCTGTAAATATCATTTTTTTTCTTAAAGATACTTTCTGCGTGGGTGGATGTGAAGTATACTTACATATTTGGTCAAAGATAAGATAACTTACTGAGTAATACCCAAAAGGGACTAAAGAAACATCTTTTCCCATGCTTGTAACCTGTAGGGTTCACATCAGAGTCATTCAGTTGTCTCCCGAAGTACAAAAAATTCAATCCTTTTAGTTATACAAATTAATTCCTTGAATTCAATCGGGTTTTAATTTAATTTTTAATTCTGATCTATTATTTCTTCGTGTGCAATATTCATTCAAGAAGCGGTTGATCATGGCTCTCCACAGCTTCCTTTTCCAAATTACTCTTCTAAGTCTCCCGCCATACTCCCTCTTATCCATCAAACCTTTCGAGTAGGTCACTCACTGCCTACTTTTACCCAATCAACCTTCATTGTACCTTGTAAGCGTTAAATTCTTCCAGCCTTCCTTCTTCGTTACATCTCATAAAATTCCAACCGTCTCTTCCTTATTGTTAGCAACAGTTTCCTATAAGTTTTTAATCTCCACAAAACTCATTCCGATATTCTCCGAATAATATTGTATCTGTTCAATACTTGAGATTTGTCCATGCTTTTTCAATCAGTTGCACTCCGGTTCGCTAAACAGTGGGTTTTTTTTTTCGTTTGTTTCAACTCATTTCGGAGACCAGTTAAATCACAATGTCATGACATTCAGTGTTTGACAAGCGAATCTCGTAGGATTCGTAATTTATAGGAAGCTTAAAATCTGAAAGACTCGTTAAACCTGTACAGCAATGTGCTATTCTGGTAAAGATAATTGATCGTAATAGAGAAAAGGCAATGACGTCTCCAAGCTTGTACCATGTAGTCCATTTGAATCTCAAATTCTCAATGTTGTTCATCCTATTATTTTTGATGTCAAATTTTTGCTTTATTGGTATCTATTCTTCCGCTAGAAATCGATTGGCAAAAAGTCTTTGTACGATTCTAGCGCATTCTTCAGTACTCTTTTCGGTCAGTTTGTGTCGATTCTTGTTTGGTTCTGTGATGCTTCAGAACTCCTCTCAAAAGATCCGTGAAGTTTGGACAATTCTTATCTGAATTCTCTTAGGCAGACTGTACTAATCATTGTGTATGATATAGTTAGATTATGTATGTATTTATTCACGATATTTTGGCCATGTGCTCTCTGGTGTCCGTTGTGTCTTCGTTACACTTGAATGGGGAACCACCTCAAGGAAATCATGTTTGTATGGGACAAGGTGAGTCACACCCGGTCCTTTGTATATACATATATATATATATATATATATATATATATATATATATATATATAGAGAGAGAGAGAGAGAGAGAGAGATACATACATATATATATATATATAGAGAGAGAGAGATATATATATACATACATACATACATATATATATATATATATATATATATATATATATATATATATATATGAAGATATTCAAACGATATGGCAGCATGATTTCCTTTCAGAATTGCTGCTTTGAATTACATTCAAAGAGCACAAATTTTTGTTTGTACTTTTGAAATAAGGAAGGAATCTTATTTATTGCCTATAAATTGAAAAAAGTTATAAACACTAAAAGGAATCTTTCTGTACATCTAAAAGTTTGAAATATTTATCATTATATGGTAAATCAATCAACTACAGTTTTTGTAGTGATTCTCCTTCAATCGATGCGTTAATCTAATGAGTAAAATCGGAGACATTGAAAAATTTTATACACACACACACACACACACACACATATATATATATATATATATATATATATATATATATATATATACATATGTAATGTGTACTGTAGACAGTGAGACAGACTCGGAAGTGAGGTGTTTGGAGGTAAGGTTTATTAATCCTTATAAGTAAATTGTCCATACATGTTTCGGGATTCTTCCCATCATCAGTGGTGTGTGCTATGTGAATGTGTATTAAAATTTCCCATGTGGAATCAGAGTCCACGATCAGGAGCTATGCAGTGTGGGTAAATTGTGTTATCAGGGCTGCTAGAGGCCTCCTGCTGAGTAGGAGAATGTCCAGTAAGGTATCAGGTCTTTGGTTAAGCAGTAGCAGTTGGTCTTTGGAAGTGATGTGGAATTAGATTTTTGGGTATGTTAGGGGTAGTGTAAATGAAGGGGTGGTGAGGTCGAGGAGCTACATAGGTATCATCCTTATGAGTTATTGAAAATGTGTTGGCTATTATATATATATATATATATATATATATATATATATATATATATAATTTTAATTCACACTCACACAACACTCACCACTGATGATGAGAGAAATCTCGAAACATGTATGGACTATTGACAAATAAGGATTAATAAACCTTACCACCAAAAACTTCACTCCCGAGTCTGTCTCACTCTCTAAAGTACACATTATATATATATATATATATATATATATATATATATATATATATATATATATATATATATATTCTCTCTCTCTCATTGGTCAATTTCAAGTAGCTATTGTGATTGACAGTCAACTGCTACTTTTCCAGTTTTCATCCTATATTCATCTATAACTAGAAGTCTATTTCTATGGGATATTTCCTGTCGCTCTATGTATTTTTTCAATCATTCTCTAATGGTATCTATAAGGCTTAGTAGTCAGGGCAGGTGTGTGGTACAATAAATGTTGAATTGGTTCAAGTGGGGGATCAATGGAGGAAATCTTAATTGAATATGATGTCTGTGTCGAGAGGGTATGGGTTAATTGTTCCAGGTTATGTGACTGCGTCACCTTGAAGAGGAGATAGGTTGAGTGAAAGGAGAGGTTGAGTTGGGATCTGCAGGTTGGTATTCTTGGATGAGTGTATAATTAAATTAAGTTGGATTTCGACAGTCTATATCAAAGGTTCAGGTATATGTATATATATATATATATATATATATATATATATATATATATATATATATATATATAAATGTGAATAGAATTATGAATAAAATGGGATTAAATTAGAATTTGTTAAAATAGATAACGTAAAAGGAAATAGTTCAATGAGCGAGTAGACGTACATGGATAAATGGGGTAAACGTAGATTTGAAATAGCATTAATAATATTAAATGTAAATGTAATCAAGATATCTCGGGGAAAGTTTGGAAGGGTTCGGGATTAAATTTAAATTTAATTAAAATTGATTAAATTGTTATATAAGCGCATAAATAAGTAATGAAATTGGTTGGTGTCGACATATATTTGAGATGGGGATAGCCTGGGTCAAAACACACCTGGAATGTAAATTTAGCTTATAAATAAGGTGTAGTGTGTTTGTATTTGTTCATGGGCTTGCGACTGGTTGAGGTACGTGGTTAGGTTCGTATGTGGCTATATTATAAGGGTATGATTCAGTTTGTTTTTTATTCACTCGTTTCCGTATTTGGCTTTTCGGGAGGGATCTTAGTGTCATATTTTTTTCATTCATCTTATCATCAAATATTGTCACATTTTGTTTTAAATTCAAGGTTTTGGCCTTTTTATTGATAGTTTGTTTTTAGTCGTTAGAGTTGTAATCTGTATTGTATATATATGTGTCATTGAGAATTAATTTTCGTACTGACATTTTGACATTTTGGTCCTTTTAAGAGTACTTTCTAGGTCGGGGAAAGTTATAATTGCTAATTCCTCTTATAAACAAAGGATACATTTTTTTTAAAAAGTTGTACGGTCAATTCTTCACTCACGATGGTTTTTGATGTTTTCATCTTTTTCTCCTGAGTAACCATATATTTTGATAGTGTTGTGAAGCGTTCGTTATTTTGATTCTCCTCTATAATTTGATCTTAATTCCAAAAGAACTTCCGTCCATCTTTCTCCTCTCCATGTGGTCAGATATGCCAGATGTAAACGTGTTGCTGTGTGTCAGCACCTTCCCGTTTTCTCCAATTTTTTAGGGTCCAACCAGTTTCACCAATATAATGTCGAAGTGCCACCAATCTACGCACGTACTACACCTAAACTAAGACACTAACCGAAGAAAACTTGACTATAAATTGTCTATGATATTCCTTGTAGTAGGAATTAAACATTTGACATGTTTAGTAAAATACAAGCATGCATCCTTCAGAGTGATTCCACATTGTAGGACAACAAACACCCGATATAGTCCAGAATGTACATAAAGGAGACGTCGTAATAAATCAACGGAGAGACGGGGAGAATTTTCCAGTCATATAATACACAATGATTACTTAATATTTTTTATGACCACACCTGGTATCCTGGTTATCATGGATACCACTTTCACTTCTTTCAAAAGTTCTCTATTCACACAGAGATAACCATTGATTGATTTTACTGAATAAATGCTCTGCAAATGAAAAAGCAATGTATTTTCAATGGTCATGTGTAAATACCTTAGTGTATCTGTGTATGTGTTTGCAAAAAGGGATGTTATTTTTTCCAACGCATATTAACCTATTAACCTATGAGCAAAAGTAATATTCTCATAAAGGGAGAAATTTTCGAATGTGCGTATATACTGCAATTATTTGACAACTGGCCTTTGTTCGAAATCAACAATCGCCAGGGATATTAACGAGCAAACAAACCAATGAAAAATCGAGTTTGAAATTGTTTGGATCGACATTTTTCATGAAATCTGATAAGTAAATAATATATCAAAGATCATAGATTATTTCTATTGAGCTTTTCTCTTGCTTTTGTATTCTTCAGTATTATCTGAATTTGGATATGAGATATTTGGTTTCGCAACAATGTAAGAAGTAGCTGCAATATTTCAGAGTAGTAGTTTCGGAGGACGGATGGAAAATGATATACGTGACAATTATGGCAGGCCGCTCGACACCAAAAAATTAGTCCCCTTCCAAACAGGCACCTTTGGAACGGATATTGCCTTATAAAGAGAACAGGAAAAGTTTCTGTGTGAATATTTGCTTCTTACATCCAGAAGTGATAGCCGAAACTAGTTATTGATTTTGAAGAGCAAATGGCCAGAAGTAATTAAATTTGCTGCTTTATTTTGTATATATTAAGTGTGAATTCGCACTCAGCAATTCAAATTTAGACTTCTTGATTGCTTTCACGAAGACAGAGACAAAGAAAGAAAAGGAATCGAAATTTATTAATTAAATGTTGCCCTTTAAACACAAGTAATAAATGTTTCAGCTGAGACAAATCACTAATGTAGACTCTTTTTGAAAAGGACTTCAGAGATTTTCAATATTCTTGAGGACATTCTTTTATCGACGCAGAAAAATTCATTAATTTTCTGTGAAGAATGTCTAATTGGAAAAGGAGTGTAATCCATTTAACCCCAACTATTACGTTGAAAAGAAAGGGAGAGATAAAGACGGTTGAGGAGGAGGTAAAAAGAAATGACATAGGAATAGAGAGAAAGAGTATGGAAAAGGAAAAGAGAGATCAAAGAGAAGTAGTGGAAAATGAGAAGGGGGTTGAAATCAGTGTAGGAGAAGGATTAAGGAATAAAAAAAGAAAAAGAAAGAAAAAAACGAATTTTGGGAACTTTTCCGAAAACATCCAGATTCTAAGGAAACGAGATCTTGACTATAGTATTCTAACAGGTTTGTCTTTTACGATGTTCTATGGAGGAAAAAACCTGCACAAGGCGTTAAGTATGACTTACTCGATCATTGTAAATGTGACGGTCACACAGTACACAAAATCACTCGACTGCTTCTCATGGCCGACTGAGTAAATTCACGGGAGCGTTTTTGCTCACTCAAGCAGAGTAAGATTTTTCCTGTTAGGTTGTCATTAAGGCCGAGCAGCGTTTTCTCAATATATTTAAAATGACTTGATAGATTCCAAACAGATCTGGTATTCTTTAATATCTTACTCTGATAATGATAATGATCGCTGCCACTCAATATTCCTGGGAGTCCTCTATGAAACGGGATGTATAGGAAAATGGCCCAGGTTGCAACGTGCAGACCTAGCTTGGAGGGATGCTTAGCTAATCGGCGGTATCTCACGGGCTGAGTCGGTCATAGTGCTATCTCTTTGCTGCATATTGCATCTGGTTTTCCCAGTTGTCACCCATTTAGGAAATGATAAGGCTAGACGTTGCTTTACTTGGCTGTATCTTATACTGACACTATTCCAGAACGTTGGAAAAGATAAATCATGATTTTGGACGGTTATTGTTCGATGGGGTGGGGGGAAGTATTTTTTATTGATATTTTTCTCTTTCTAAGATATTTCTAATTTGTTTTTTATGGCTTTTTCGCTTCAATTCTCCATATCTCGCCGAATCTCAGACAGATATTTTATTTTATTCTCTTCGTTAATTCTTCATACACCGTGGTTTAAAGTCTTACTAAGAAGACGTGTATATAAAAAAAAATATTCGCTTAAATCAATACTACCTTTGAATGCAAGTAAAAGGAAAGGGGAAAAGTTCTACGCTGACATAGATACGTACATACATAATGCAAAAACAGGAATGTGTGCATATATATATATATATATATACATATATATATATATATATATATATATATATATATATATATATGCACACACAATTATACACATATCGATGTGTGTTTGTACATATATATATACATATATGTGTGTGCGAGTGTATACATAAACACTGAAGCATACACACACACACACACACACACATATATATATATATATATATATATATATATATATATATATATATATATATATATATATGTATTGCTGATTATAACTTTGTTCATGTTGTGCCTAAATATATGTGTAGACAGGTGGGCATGTATTCTCCAATGTTGTTGCATGTGTACATAAAAGTATATATATATATATATATATATATATATATATATATATATATATATATATATATATATATACATATATATATATATATAATTTGTGCAAAATATGAAGAGATGTATGTGTGTGTTTGCATACATATACATCCACATGTACGTTTATATTTTATAGAATAGTTAGCAGCGTTGATGATCATAAAAATCTAGATATAAACATATATATCTATATACCTATGTATCTACCAATCTATTTATCTATCTATTCATCTCTCTCTCTCTCTCTCTCTACCTATCTATGTATACATACATATATATATATATGTATATATATGTATATATGTATGAACGTGTATTGAACATATATATATACGTATTATCTGCCCAATTATATGTGAACATTAGTCTATGTATTCAAACGTTGCTCCCCGTCTCATGCATCTATGAACAAACTATACCAGCATCATAAGTCACTATACTGAACACCATTATTAGCCATTAAGAGTTCACAAAGGCCTTCCCCCATCTCTTTCTGTAAAGATTGCTATCATGCCAATGTTTGCCATTTCTTATTGGCAAATATCATCGCTCAATTTTGTGTTAGGTCTTTTTCTACTGCGTTTGCAGTCCCATGGGAAGTGATCAGTGTTTTCTTCTGCTCCAATCTATATCTGTGTCCGTCACTTAAATATTTGTATGATATTCCTAGCTCACAATTTTATCCAGGTTGATCTTTTCCAATCGCTTAGATCTATACCCAGCTTTACACTCGTTCATTATAAGCAATAAGCTCTTTCAAATCTGGAAGAGAGCAATGCAGTTGATCTATTCAGGTTTGAGCACTCTAAGTGAGGTAACTTGTTCATTGTAAGCTTACAGAATGCTCTTCAAAGGGAATAGAGCACAATCGTGGACGGGTAAGTTAAACTAAATAAACAAATCGCTTAACTTCAGCCTTACTAAGTCCAGTTCCCTAGCGCTGCGGTAGGATATCGGTCTCCGAAGGTTTCGATCCTACCTCGTTGTACTGGATGGGGTAACAGATAGTCTATAGCCACACTGAAGAGTTGTAATGCAACGAAGCAGCTGTCAGTAGATGACACGGTAAAATATATATACAGAGGGAGTGAGAAAGAGAACACGAAAGATAGACACAGCGAGATAAATCAAAATAGTATTTTGGCTGCTTTTGTAGAGGCGGGTTCGAGTCGTATGACGCTAATTTTCTTTATTTATGCAGATGGAGTGAGTCAGGTCGATCTGCTGGTTCGGTGCTGAACGAAATATAGATTGTACTCGAATGTCATTTCGATTAACACATAAGCACGCACGCATACACACACACTCATATATATATATATATATATATATATATATATATATATATATATATATATATATATATATATATATGTAATTGTGTGTGTATGTGTGTGGATGTATGTGTACGTGGACTGATATTTGCAAGTGGATACGTTTGACCCTTCGAATAGATTGCATGTTTGCAAATACATTTCACAAATACACAAATACAATTTTTGTATTGACGTCTATATATTCACATTTACGTTACATCAGTAAATCAGTAGCCTTACAATGTTACTCACTGGAGTTTTTTGCTGAGAGATTCACCGTTAATGTTCGATCTGTATGATTGATATTCAACTTTGAATTGAGAGTATCATGAAGAGAGGAGATTGAAATGTTGAAAAAGGAAATATTTACTATGCAAGATAGATGCTCATTTTGAACGTTGATCGCAGAATTATTGGGGTGGCTACGGAAACAAATAACTAAATAATAGACTGAAAACAAGATGATCTATTCATTTTTGAGGGAATCTCAAATTTCAAACATATCGCTTTGAGTTCCCTGAAAAAGGTGGCTGGAAACCATTGAAATGCATCCGAACATGCCAACGGGATGATAAAAGAAAATTCATATGTAACATTTGTATTTTTCTTAAATTTTCTCTTCACCTTCCAAATGTCATTTTAGTAACTTTCTGTTGAATCACTGACATCCACACAACAATTATATATTATATATACGAAGGTAGGTGCTGTACATACCTTAATTACGAGGGATCAGTTGTTGGAAGATAGATGACAAAAAACAAGTTCTGTTCTACTACAGATGCACTAAAAAAAGGCATTGCATCACACTGACATAATTCATTTAACAACCAAATCCCAAATGATTGAGTCTTTATCAAACAATAATCGTGTCTTGCTAGAATCGCAACCATTGCATATGAATTCTGTTTTTTACAGATGCTTTGAAAATATGACTTGACTACGCGTGTGTGCAAGGTTGTCCGTGTGTTACCTTGTGTGTGTGTGTGCATGTTTGTTTATATGTTTGTGTGTCTCTATGTACCTCATACTGTGTGTGTCTGCTTGTCTATGTCCCTCTTTGTGCATGTGTCTGTGTTTTGTGTTTTGTGCGTGTGTTCATCTAACCAGATTGACATAGATATGTCGGTCACCTATTGTATCGACATGTGGACGGAACACAAACAGAAAATTCATCCAATCTCAGAATTACCGCTTAAGAATCAGTTCCTCCCCCTCTCTCTATTTCTCTCTTTCTCTCTCTGTCTCTTTTCACATCCATCTCCAAGTCATCTTATACGGCTGTACAAGATACTTTTATTCTTTTTCCCTTCCATTGCATTGATAAATCCACCAATCTCCACCGTTTTATATGTCTCCTTTCTTTTCCATTTTTGATTTTGTTGCTGTCTCTATTTTTCTTTGTGCGTCCGTTGGAATTCTGACACCAGACCCCAGAGGAAACTTTTGGAACCCACGGCTGTTTTGCAGGCAAATAGGGAACCAACAACTTTCTTGGCGAGTGTCATGCTAGTTTGGCTCATCAACCATATATATATATATATATATATATATATATATAATGGTTCTTTCCCTCTCCCTTTTTAACGACCAATCTGCTCGCCTATTCGGTTCGATATGTCACATCTCCTTTCCCATATTTTCTTCTATTGCAAGTTTTCCCTTCACTTTCTCCTGATTTTTCCCATTTTTCCCTCTCCCCCCCCTCCGATAAGTTACTATTTGTGGCAAGTCCTGGGCAATTTTCCTGTCTCCCAACAATTTAATGCTTTTTGCTATTAACTCCAAGACCACATCCGTCAGTTATAACGTCAGTTTTTTTTTCACTAACCAGCAATCATTTATTGTTATTTATGCAATCTTTTTCTCATATCTTTTATATATATATATATATATATATATATATATATATATATATATATATATATATATATATATATATATATATATAAATTAATGTGCATCACTTCTACATTTGGCTTTCAAATCAGAGACTGCAAATGGAAAAAAAAGACGACGGAAAGCCGGACACGAGTAGAAGCCATGATTGTGAAATCAGCGAACAAGCGTTCACCGGAAGTGGAACGCCTGCGCAGAAGCAGAAGTGGCGAAAACGAAAAAGGAGAATCGATTTTTGCCCGTGTTGGTTTATGGAGACAGCATCCTCTTGTCTCTTGTCTGGCATGTAGAAATTGTGGACAATGTGGCATAAGCAGCAGAATCTCAAGTTTTTATGACAAAATGGCGGCCATTGAAAGAAACTCGCCTGCTTTTCAATGTGAAAAAAAAGTCTCTCCCAGGAAATTAAAGGAAAATATATGATAATAAAACGTACGAAGAAGCAAGTTTTGAAAGAAGAAATACAACGAAAAATAAGTGAAAATGCGGTCAAATAAAGCTTTACTATATTCTCTGGTGTAGACTTTTATAAAAGATTAGTTTTGTGAGTTTTTCAAGGTTTCTCTCGTTGTTGCCTCCTTTTAAACTGAAAAAAATTATTTAGATTCAAGTTTTTAGTGTTTGGTATATTTTCTATTCTAAATCGGAAATTATTTTTAAAACAGTTTACCAAGTGAAAAGTAAAGAAGAAATCAGTGGATGATCCTATCAAAAGATGATACTGAGAACGCCAAAAAAAAAGTAGATGTAAGAAATCTGTTTTTACGCGTGAATGCACAAGAATCGATGATGCTATGGAACAACTTATTATAAAGCGGAGGTAAGGGGCGACCGAGCAGTTAACGTCTAGGATATCGGATTTGGCGAGCCAAGTTCAAACTTTGACTTTGACAGCTTGTGTTTCCTTGCACTAATCCCTTTGGAATAGGCATGATTCCATCTCTTTCCTTACTTATCTGTAAAATAGCGGGGTGTTAATCAACTGGCGCCTCTTCGGTAGCTCGCCGCCTGAAAGTCTATTTTACACATCCCGAGTGGACTGAATACGCGGTAATTTGATATTACACAGAACCCAAGCAGGGAAGGCTGAAGGTCACTATCTTCTCAATTTATAATAAAACAAATCGACGTAAAGTACAAGATCTACGAATTAGAAATATCATAAAACATTATAGATCAAATTGGAAAATGTCGGACATACAAGGACAAGGAATATCATTGTACAACATGGAGGAGAATTGTGTTAATGTAGAACTTATGAGAATCGAAGATATTATGAAACGATATATCATGGAATCAATTTGGGATAATATGTAACGCAAGGGAATTGGAGATATATTGGAAAAATCAAATACGGATGAACCAAAAGTAATTATAAACGAACCTGAGAGATTCTGCTCAAAGTTTCAGGAAATTCAACCAAGAATAAATTACTCACTTAAAGAGAAAGCATCTACCGTTTTCTTCATTATCACAAAGATTACTCCTCACAATTGTTACGAGCAAAAGTTTGCAATACTTTTGTTTCACGTTCAGTTTACATACCCTGAAACTTGGGATAGCAACTCATATGTATATATATATATATATATATATATATATATATATATATATATATATATATATATATATATATATATATCAGAGGTAATTCGGGATATTTTGAATGAGTTATATTTTTGAACAATATTTGAATATATATCATTTTGATGCAACCAAGCACAATTCTTCTCACAAAGATATGGGAATCATATAAATATTCTTTGAGTTTGCATGGCACTTTGTTTCTTAGGCTACTATGGAAAATTCAGAAGGGAGAAAATGCTTTCTGAATTATATAAACAAAGAGAATATTGGTCAGTTTCTATCTCTTTCTACTTGTTCGATACAGTTACCGTGGAGAGTAACCGAAATGTTACTATTGAGTATCTTGAGAATGATTCGGAAGCCGCTGGAGAGAAAGTAACAAAAAATACTATAACTACTCCCCTGTGTGGAGCAGGCCAACGAGCTTGCCGACTTTGTAAGACTCCTTCTCTCAGGACTCGTCATTTGAAATCTTGTATATTTGCAAATGGATCTATTGATAAGACTATAACATTCTAAGTTCTAAGCCATTATACAATCGCCATATGAAACATAAGTACAACGTTTTCGGCATAATGACAAGAAATTTGTTTTGGGACGTCAAAGTGAGGCTTCGAATCAAAAATAAAAAACATTGTCCCTGCAGCAACGAAAATTACAGGACAGAGTATCATATCTGGTGTTGTTTCCCTGCAAAAGGAAAATGAAGTTTCATTAGAGTTAATAGAGAATTAAAGAAACGGTTCGTTGTGAAATATTGGATGCCAACATGGAATTGTCAATAAGAAATCTGAAACTGGAACGTAGCAGGAGCTTTGTGCATGGAAATGGTCCAAAACATATTCTCTAATTTATCAAGAAATGTCTGCAGTATTCGCTTATAAAGGTTTTACTTTGGCTTTCTGAGAGTCTCAATCTGAATCCAATTGAAAACTTACGGGGTGAATTGATAAGACACGTAAGAGCAAGAGAAAGGGAATTTGTAACAATTTGAAGATTATGCACTGGAAGCGTGACAAAATATCTGTGTAAATGTTGTTTTGGTAAAAGGTTGCCAAAAAGAGTTGGAAAGATTATAGCTGAAAAATGATGTATGATTGACGATTAAGTTCACTGGGTCATTCAATTGGGGCATGCAGTAATTTCCTTCTATTTACAATTATTCGACTATAACCTCATACCATGAGCTACCCTCCCTTTCTGAAAATCATTACTACTCAATTATCGTTTCAATTATTTCTAGAATTTGTTTAAAATCCGACTTCACCCAAAATTTCAGTCAATATATATATATATATATATATATATATAAAAGAAATGGACACACTATCCGATAGGATGACTACAAATTGAATTATATTATATCGAAACTCTCATTTGAAATGATCCTCCATTAGTACATGGTGGATATATCATTTTGCATAAGGGACAAAAAAAAACAATTGAAAGAAATGGAGCTGCTGCAAGAATTGAACCTGCAAACTATGAGGTAGCCCCTTCAACGTAGCATTGCTCTAGCCAATATTGATTCCTATGGCAGGCCCCTTTTTGAAATGTTTTTTTCATTTACGTTATATATATATATATATATATATATATATATATATATATATATATATATATATATATATATATATAATCTGTAGAGTTTTAGAGCTTCAAACAATAACCTTTTTTTCCTAAATTTGTGTCACTTCTGTCATTTATTTTCCAAATTCTGTCAGTTCAAATTATGTAATTTTCTCAGGTGTTTTTTCCCCCTATTTTACACTTACGTTGTTATTATGGTACAATGTCTACAACGTTTCTCGTAGTGTTCATCAGTTGTTTACCTTGTAACCTTTTCGGGATTTTCTAAAACAAAACTGTTATATCAACATGGCACCCCAGCAGTATCAGGGTATTGTTCATGTTTGCATTCTATGCGAAAGCGTATGTTTGTTGTGAGGTTGTATAAGAATTTGATTAGGAGAAAAACAAAGGTGCTCGAGGGAAGAGATAAGAGAAATCTGGCCAAAATGCCTTCTCCTGGCTGAAAGCAGACAATCAATTCTTTGCTGAGGTTTCTTTGTACAAATGCCAGATTAATTGAGACACTCCCGATTATATGTTCGGGGACAACTTTTTCATTCTTATAAAATAGAAATGGAACAAAAAATGTTTGCACCAAGTTTAAAGTCAGTACGCTGATCAAATTTCCAGTGCTGTCAACCAACGGACAATCTTTGTGCCTCACCATATAAATTGAAATCAAATTTTTCTATGACTGAGAGCAGTGATGATAGACCTATAACATGCGTGCCAACAGTGACACACTCAAAGTTTCTTGGTGGCAAGTGATAGACTTTAAAATTAAGCTAACTTTATCACTAATTGTGAATACTTTTTGCATTGATCGTAATTTTTTGTAGTTTTTTATCACACTTTGAATCGAACCCAAAACCATACCACAACAATTAAATAAGAATGAAGTTAGCAATAAGTTGAAATCGATAATAATGTCAAAATACTAAAAAAGGAACTTGAGGAATTGACAATATTTTTGTATCAAAAGTCTGCATGGTTTCAATTATAAACATCAACAAGCTTGAAATATCGGTTGTAAAAAATTAGGTTTTAGATGTAATTCAGCTACCGTTTGAGTATGAAGTATCCCATGGCCGATCGGTTGTAATGAACTAGACGTATACTGAACCCCCTCAGACTAGAGGTTATAAGTTCCATTTACACTGTGGACTCACTTTTTACTTTTCAATAATACTGTTTAATCGTTGCCATGGGATTCCGGTCTAATTCAAAGTTGTGATAAAAAGTATCTAAAAGGTAGGATGGAATTTGAAAAATTGACAACACTTGGAGCTCACTTTCTTAATTTCACTTTATTGTTCTCAATAATTTGTAATTATTTATAAAAATATTTTGAGGTTTCAAGTTAGGTTTTATTGAAGTTCTAATTTTATGCATATATTAGAAAAATAAGCCGCTTATTCATGAGCATTTAACTTGGACCAAAACGTATGTATGTATGTAAGTAATATTCCAAAAACATCTTTCAAAGGCTCGCTGTCACTGACCTTTAAAAAACTATGAGGATTACTTGGCAATGTTGTCCTCTTTTCCAAATAGCATGTGAGAGATGGTAATGTCTTACACATAACTAGTATACTGCATGGCTCGATCTATTTGTGCTTTTTGCAAGAGCTATTGCGTGACTAAACCAGTTTGATCGTTCGATTAAGATTATTATTGCTACTACTAGGATATCACCTCATGTCATTTCTCTAGGGGGAAAGGGCCAAGCTGCATAAATGATAGACAGTTTAGTGACGTCAGGAATACTCATTTCCGTCAGTCAATTGACGTTGTGTCGTCGTGTGAAAGACAGGAATTACGCTTTAAGTCACCACACGTTTTTCTTACTGAATCTAATGGATATAAATACGTTCTCGGGACACAAATGATGCCTCGTCAAAAACAAAAACATTTTATGATAACTATCCCCACATTACAAGAATTAATGATTAGAAAGAAAAAAAAACGCGACACTGGCTTCCTTGGACTGACTTTGAACTCTGATTGTCAATTCCTAATTTCTATGCGGCTAATAGTCCTGAAAACTCCTCCTCTGCTTCGATGGTACGGTATTGAAATTGCCCTGACCGGTAATTAAAGACAAGAAACGTGGACGGGAACATTAAATAGTTTTTATTCTTCCTTTTCTTTAATTAAATGCCAAAATTCCCAGTATAAAGCCAACACAAAACATCGGTCCAGCGAAATGCATTAAAACTCTTACGGTCTAATGTCATCCTTTTAATTCTGTTTACGACATCCGAGAATCTTCACATTGTTTGTTGTTTTATTCTTATATGCATTAGCCTTTTGATAATTGAACATTTTATATTGATCTTCTGCATCTTTACTATTGCAAGAATTATTGATTATAACGTCAGCCATGTTGGAATTTAATGTCATTGTTTGAAAAATACGTTCGTTGAGCGTATTTTCTGGAAATACAGGTTGTTCAGAAAAGGATGGAACCGTTTTTAAAATCTTATATTTAAACTAATCTGAATCTAAAAATTATTTTTGAAGACACAGATTCGGAAAAATATTACAAATAGCTGCTTGTTATACGTGCATTTTAAAAGATAGACTGGAAATTCGATTTAAAAAGTCTGGAAAGATTTACTTTAACCTGGTTGCAGGTTTCTACATGTTTCATTGCATAAACATTCTATTATATAGGGGAGAACATAGCTAACACTATGCAGATGGATGGATGCTCGAATGAGGCTGACTTACGAAGCAATAATTTCAATTGCTAAATACTATTGTTTCTGAGTTCATTGCTGCAACATGATTAATATTGTTACATATAGTATACGTGCGCGTGAATTTTTCCTGTGTTGTTCAGGTTTTCACCTTTATGAAACATCCCGAAGAATGAAATAAGAAGAAATGTAAGCAAACATCGGGAAAGCTTTCAGAGAGCTAATACCTATGCCAGAGACCGACACTAACTAAAAGTTTTGATTTGTCACCTTTGGACTTTTGCCATTATACATGAAAAATCATCTCCCAGATAAAGAACTCCTTGATCCTCCCTATTATTAAATTTCCTATAGTCAATGGGTGAGCTATGCACAAAATGATCCTAAGATTGTTTGAAGAGGAGCAATTGTATCAGGTAGGATAAAAAGTTCGTTTGGTTATTAAAATTAATGTTTTTTTTTTAATATAATTTAAAATCTATTTACTGCTTGAAACTTTGTAAATGACACTGGAACTTTTCAATCAATAGCGTAAAATAGTTGAACTCTCATATGAATTTTATTAAATTTCCCAAAAATTTCTCTTAAAAGTAACATCCGACTTTTTCTACATGAATTCAAGAGTTAACTGCATTAAACAACGTATTAATCTTATCCGCTTTTGCCATTTTCCAAGAGATAGTTCTATCCTCCTGTACTCTTATCTTTCCAAACTGGGAACTAGTCTAAGTGCATGTTTCATGCTTCAAAGTTGAAAGTTGGATAAAAGGGCAATCCAAAAGATCAATAACAATTTTTTCTGGTCCCCGAACGAATACAACATATGCCCCCAATTATAATTTCAAAAAATGAATATAATAAGACATACTTCATAGTTTCATTAGCTAACTTGGAAAATGTGATGGCCATAGCTCAACTCATCATTGAGTTATATAACGACAGATAGACGAATAAAAAAGAATTTGATTAATTATAGCAATCGTCAATCAGCCTTGAGCCGCACATGTCACCTATGTTCGACTTGAAGAATATTTGTCCCAAACCTAAGAATGCATTTTGAGGGTCTTGGTAGCAGATTTGCCGAGCTTCATGCACATCTTTATGCAGATCACAGATATTCTTACATCACGTCACAATACCTAGCGTAAAACGATAACTCCAGTAGATAGCTCAACGCAGAATGATTCGGTAGAATTTGCAACAATAAGCGTCTGCAGCGGGTACATTTCCGTTGAACACAGAGCCGGGTAACTGTCTGATACTACCCTGTTTAGTCTCTCCGATAAAATATTATTCGCTTTCTGTTAACAAATTCATTTTTTCTTGATTTCTGCTATTTTTTTGTAATCGGTAGCAGTACTTGCTCGAATCAATTGTTTTCTATTTTTGTTTATAGTAAAGGCTCCAATTTAGATCCCACCAGATACACAGCATCACCTAATTTGAAGAGGCCCTTAATACAGTTGTTGCTAGTTCTTTTTTTTTGCCTTAGGGTCTCGTGTCCTGTGTTATTGTAAAGTCTCAATTTTTCTTCGTTCATTAGAATTTAGTTAAAAAAACGAAACATTATCATTAGATTCAAGTCGAGAATCGCACACAGAAATCTAATGATGAATAGACTAACAGGACCAAGCCGGTGCAAATGACTTCAAACGTTTTTCAATTCACTTATTTCGAATAAGTTTTCTCCAGTATCGTTTGATGTTGATTATACACAAGTAATATCTTAATTTGTTCTCTACCAATTTCAACTCGTCTAGCCGATCGTTGAGCATCTTTCAATGAGACATCTCCAGTATGATACTTCAGAAACCACTTTTGTCTCAATTATTTTCAATTGAATTAGCGTATTAATTAAAAGTTGTCTTTATACAACTCTGAATTCGGGCTATCGTTATCTATGACAATAATTAGCGGGGCAATAGGAAACAAAAAGTAAGCTTCCGGTGAGAATTGAACTCTCAACGTCATAACCGAAGGGGGTCGAGTTTATATCAAACTGCCTTTACCAATCAGTCTCGAAGAATTTCGATGGTTTTGATTGTTTTGTTGTCCAGTAATTCGATCCCTTTCTTTGTGCATAATCATCGATGCACAGTTTTCTATTCCAAACTCCATCCCAATGTCATCTCTGTATTCTTTCAATTAGTTGAACACTGTTCCGAGCTCTCCCCTCTTCTTTGCTGATAGTTTTATGCCATCCACTTACATGGTGTGGTTGACTTTCCCTTTAGTTTTGGAGAATTGGTATCTGTAGCCGCTTTCAGGATTCTTTTGAGTGGTATAATGGTTGAAACGATTTATAGTGAAGTCTGAGAGTCTCGCTTGAAGATCTCCCTTTTTATACTTACATCTGCTGAGTTTTCTACTGTAACGGTGAAGTCTACTTTCGAGTTTCTAAGAGATGCCTATGGATCTCATTACTGGTTCACTGATCTTGAATATCCTGCATGGGATCATGCCTTCTGCTTTTTTTTTAGTCGATCCATCCAATGGCCATATTCTTTCTCAATTATTATTATTATTATTATTATTATTATTATTATTATTATTATTGATTTCTCATCAGTTGCCTGATGGTTACCACAAGAGGTTGAGTGACAGCAAGTCTCCTCAAGTCTCCAGTTTTCCTCTTCACCCTCTCATAGTTTGCAGCAGTACTGTGGTTTACAGTTTTCATCCCAGTTGCCCAGTGGTTATCGCTGAAAGCCGAGTGACAGGATGTCTCCGCGGGTCCTCAACCTTCGTCTCTTCTCATCCCTCCCTCACGTATCACAAATATTTCTAGTCACTGATTGTGTTTATAAAATCTGACAAATTTTTACCTCTATGGTAATTTTTAGTTCTTTTGTCTTTTGTGTCGTTCCAGAAACCAGATAACCTTTTCCAATAAGTTCATAAGAATTTGCATTTGAGTATTTTTTTTAACCCTCAAAAATAAAAAGGAGGACATGCCAAAGATGTTGATTATTTCACTAACTCCACTTGGACACTCGGAAATCTAATTCACTTCAATGGTCATAGTTTGCAAATCTATCTTCTCCAAAGTGAGACAAAAACAGATTTCTCATTAGGTGAGTGCAACAGTTTCCACAAAAAAACCCTAATATCATTTGTGTTCAATTCTCAGTTTGGAGGGAGAAAGAGCTCAGGAAACTTTTGTGCACACCTAATATGAAGGTTCACAACCCAGAGAAAAAAAAACAGAAGGAAAAACGCCTTCGATTGTCAAAAGGTTGGAAACTTTCTTGTCATTCAACATTCACCCGCCTCGGGTACAAACATCAATCTCCCGACCTCTGAGCGATAAGCGGGTGGGGGTTAGTTCTTTGCCAAACTTTTCTTATTCACTCAGGTTTGTGACCAGCTAGGTGGTGTAAGCCGGATGGCGTAGATCTTAACATGAGTTCATCTAGGAATTCGCCAATTTCTATCCGGGAGCACGTAGATGTATGGTAATAAAGGTCATTTTTCTGCTTATCATTTGTGTCACTTTTGTCTGGCAAAATAAAAGCCATTAATAATCAAAACTGAACAGCCTGAAGCAAGCCACAAAACCACTTCCGTAGAGATTAGGTAGTTTCACAGAAAATGCCAGTTTTGAATATTAAGATGAACGAGGAAATGATCAACAGAGAACGCTGAATATTGTATCAAAATATGACCCATTTTAGCAATATTTTGATGATAACATGCCACTCCGTTATATTCTATATCTTTAGATATCACAAATTCTGCTAAAAAAAAAATTGTGGCTTTCCTATTATTAAACCTTCATCCCGGATTCAAATTTCAAAATAGTTCAATAATCCATAGGTGTGGGGAAGTATTGGGTAAATATGGAGGATAACTTCACATCGTAATTCTCTGACATTTGAAAGACTCCCAACATGCAGGAGCAATTTTTCAACACTTTAAAAACTTTCCCATGGCTCTCCGAGGACGGATCATCGTTTTTTGTTTTTTTTTAGGTTATAATGTCCCCAGGAGGTATTTGTACTGTTGTTCGTGAATCATTGTCATCGCAGTCAATAATTTTTCCTTATCAAAGACAGATCCGTGCCTTTCTTAAGTTTCATTATTGTTATCTATATTTCCAGACCAAAACTTATTGAACCGACGTAGAATAGTTCGCTCCGTAGTAGTGGGAACGCTTCGTCGATGTTTTACGCTGCTTGAAGCCCATCATATCCAAATATTGAATCGTACTTGAAAAATCAAAATCCATTGATAGATACTATTCCAGTTATGGTCTCAAAAACTTCTAATAACAACGAGTTATATTTATATTTACATTACATCTACGAAAAGTGCTATCACATTGGTAAATCTTTTACTTTTAGTATTATTCTCCTTAAAGAAACGAAAATACATTTCATGTATGATAACATAATATTTGACTAGATTTTAGAACAGCTGGATGGCATGGGTCTGAAAAAAAAGGTAATTTTGAATTGGTCACTCCCCTCTGGATAGCCCATCCATGGTCCTGTGATATTGCACAGGTCCATAAAGTGGATCGGATGAGAATGTCCACAAAAACGATCCACAAATTATTTTTTGTTTCTTCCAAGACAGGTACATTTTTGGCACTAATCGCTGTGGCCAAGTTCCGAGTTGATTGGAGAGCGGCATCGAATATTAGTTATTAAGTCTGTACGATGATTCAGCGCTGGATTAATTTAGCGACCTACAGAAGCAGAGGCGAGCACTCTACCACTCGGCCTCAATATTCGGTGGACAGCACGTAAATGTCTAGTAATAAAGTTGTATTTTTTTCCTTATCAGTTAAGTGTCACTTTTATCTGGCAAAATGGAAGTCATTGATAATCAAAATTGAACAGCCTGAAGCGATAGAACAGCATTGGAAAATAATTAAAACGTTTTTGACCTTTCATTTCATTGTGTGTAACAAATGCGAATTTCTGCCTTGCTGGTAAAGGTGAGTCGTAAAGACCGTGGACAGGCAGAGTTTGTGCCTGAAATACAACTTTAAATCATTCAATTCTGAGATACTGGATCACAACCGGAGAGTGAAGGACTTAAACCATTTTTCCTGGGGAAAAAGTCCATGATATAAACAAAGAACATCATTAAAATGCCTGAATTTAACTCCTAGTGGCTTTCACTAATCAATATAGACAAGGTATGTAAATCTTGGCCTATCGAGGAAAAGAAAGCAGCACACCTAAATCATACGTCATAAGCATTGCCACCATAGGGGAGAAATTTTGTTACCACCATAAAATCTTGAAAGGGGCCATAGAATGGATCAACCCAGAAAAACTTTAAATCTCAATGACCTTTCTCAAACACTATGCAGTAACCTTAAACCAGATGAGTCCCAGGATACAAGGCCACGTTGATAAGAGCATTGGTTCAGTGATCATTCTCAAAAACTCTCACAGAAATTACTTATAAAATCTGTGACACTCCCTATTACGAGGCACGTCAAGCGTGTAAGCAATTGACAAGAGGTCATTAGGCTTGAGAAATGTGAATCGAAAAGAATACCCAGCAAAAAGTTCTCAAAATATCTTTCTATATATATTTCTATATAAGAAGAACTACTTTTGTGTCATCAATTATTGTGGCCCAGTAGTAGGGTAAGCTGTGGTTCAATCTACTGCCAAGTCATATCAACTAATTTACGATTGGTGCTCAGTGTCATTCCGCCAAACACTCAGAATAAGGACTATGCTTAGGAAAACTCGCCCTGAGACTAAGAGAATACAGTCAATTCATGGACACATTGGTTCTCAAAAGATCACCGTAAGTCAAGCGACGTAGAACCTTGTCAGTATCTAGATAGGTCATCATGTGGCAACCACAGGTGCCGTGAGCAGAACAATGCTTCAATACGCAGAGGAAGCCGGAAGTGGACCTTACTCACCACCGTTTGTGCGCACGTAACCTAATACACGACTCCATCGATGACGGTATAAACGAAAAACGACGATATACACAATAGTATTCAGAAAAGACGTGAAATTCCTGTAGGATAATACTAAGCTGCAAGTTTCTTTAGAGACCTGGCAGGAAATTCAAAGCTTGATGGGGGTGGGGTCACCCTTTAACGTCTCGAGACGTTACATATTTGGCTATTTATTTCGGTCATGAACGAATTGATTTCATGAATAAAAACCATTCCTTGCAAAAGACATCCAAAATAGATTCTTTCCTAAAGAACTTGACAAGTTCTACGAGGATTGAATTATGAATCTGAATAAAAGATGACGGAAGATAATTGACCGCAAAGTCTAATAAATCGGTAAATATGCAGTTCAATAAATATTTCTCTTTCATCTGATAGACAGAACGAACTCATACAAAAAAAGATATAGAAATCCATTGGAATTGTTTAACGATGGAGATGCTTTGTACATTACTGCAATGCATACATAGATTGTCGCTGGTCTTATTATCGAATGATGAAGTTGCTTTGCTAAGAATAATAGAACAAATAGGTAAATATTTTTTTGTGTTCAATTCTTTTTTTAATCTTATTTTTGTTACGTAAACAGAAAAAACTTTTTGGTCACTGATTGCAATATGGCGACGTTTTATTTCAAGATAGCGTCAATTGAAAATGGAAACATTGGTGACTGTAACTTTTTTTCCGGTTTGAAGTGATTTGGGCTGGCTATGTATGTGTCACGCATACAGGTCAAACCAATGGACTAAGAGGGCTGAAACTAACGATATTTACTCCTTATTAAGTTAGGAAAAAAATACATTTTATGGATTTTTTAGAATTCTCTTTAAAATAGACTATTTACCTTCATCATTATCATCAACCTTTTTGCATCAGTTGTTGAACATAAAGCTTCCGCAAGCTTCACCGCATTTCTCAATGATAGGCATCGCGGAGCCAGTACTTTCTGAATTTGTCTAGTTCGTCACGTCATTTTAGTTTCTGTTGGCCACGATTTTGCATATGATCGTCGGAGATCCATGTGGTAAGTCATGATGCCCAGCGGTTGTATCACATTCTTGCAACATGTCAAGCTAATTGCCATTTTAGTTTCTGTGGTATCTAGACTCCTTTCGTTTTTCTAATATGCTGTGTCATCTTGTGATATCTCCATGTTAGGTTGAGCATGAATTTCTTACGTCCACATTGTATAGTTTTCAGTTTGAGGGTCATTCTTTTGCTTGGGTTCCATATTTTAGTTCCATGGGTGACTATCGGTAGGATACATTGATTGTATACTATCCTATTTAGGACGTGAGATTCGAGTGATCTTAAAAATTGAACTTTTCCAACCGAAAACTGGCCAACGTGACGTGATTATTTGCTTTATTTCTTCTTCTGTCGAGGACCCCAGGGAGACCTGCGATCCTGGGTAAACTTGGTGGTCTACTTTCTCCAGCTCTGCATTTTCAATTTCGATCGTTGTGTCTTTGTCCTCAAAATGTTTGTTGTATATGACGATTGTTATGATGAAGTTTATTTGGAGGCCAACTTTCTTGTTTGATTCATTTAGTTCGACTAACACTATTTGGAGATCCTGACGGTTCTTAGCAAAGAGGACAATGTCGTCAGCAAATCTGAGGTTCCCTAGGTATTCGCTGTTTATACTGATTCCTTTATGTTTTCGTCATAACTTTCAAAAGATCATCTCAAGGCAGGCTGTGAAGGGTTTGGGTGAGCTGTCATCACCTTGTCTAATACCCTTTTTTAGTTGAAAGGGCTCAAAGTCTTTAATTGTAAAGATGAAGGAACTGCTGTGTGGGTTGATATATCGCAATACTCTGACATAAACAGGGTCTACATCTTGTTGTATTATGCGGCAATGACTTTGAGGATTTCCACTGAGTCGATGGCCTCTTCAAATTCAACAAATGCAAGAGTTAATAGCATTCCATATTCTGCTTCTTTCTCTTTCAGTTGGTTTACTGAATGGAGATGGTCGATGGTTGAATAACTTTTTGTGAAGCCAGCTTGTTCCTGTGGTTAGTTCTCATTAACTTCCTTAGTCCATCCTTAATTAGTCCCTCAGTTCCTGTCCATCAGCTTTCATGCTTGTGTTGTTTTGTTTGTTTGTTTAGTTCTTTTGTTGTTGTTTTTTAATTTATTCTTTTTGTAGCCATGGTAAAACAAAAATGTAATTCATTCATCGATTACCCATTTTTCGAATTTTTGATCACTTTCACCATGATCTGCTGCCAAGAGACATTGATCTTATGATGGTTTCTAAAGGGTTTTTATAATCTGATCGAATGGTCTTTGCCAACAAGCTACCAATCACAATTTTCTAGTTCAATCAACTATCAGCAGTTCGATTTGATAATCATTAAATCAGTAATCGATCGAGAGCTCTATTTACATCGAATAGGTACTTAATGAAGTGGCGATCAGCAGTGGAAATTTAGAAAAACATGCGATCAATGTCACTTTTCTCGCCTTTTGTTGGACAGTGATTGCAAAAAGTCCCAAGTAAAAAAAATTAGAGAAAAAAAAAGAAAGATTCACACACACACACACACAAACACACACACACACACATATATATATATATATATATATATATATATATATATATATATATATATATATATATATATATATGTATGAATTTTAAAAAGTGTGAATGCTACAGCATACAGACTAAGGGATCAATTTAGCAAGAACTTCATTGCAAATAAGACCTCGTTAAAAACCCATGCAAGCGGTACATTTTCAGAAAAAAATGAAAGAATAATTTTTTTTGACATAAGTAATGAACATTCACATTTTTAGTCCACTAGTTTTATTGGTACGACCAGTGCACTTGATACATACCTGTATAGTCGGTTAGTCAGCCATACCCACTGAAAAAGCAGGGGTAACTTCTACTCTGATTGATAAAATTTAAGAATCATATGTCTCAATAAGATCCTTTCAATTAATCAGCTACCAATACTGACTGGTAGTTCAATCACATACCAACTGATCAATTCATATAGAGAAGATTAAAAAGGCGATCAGAAATAAAAACAATATGTATTTTTTCTTGCTAAGTTCAAAGTCAGCCGCCATATCTTTTGGCTCAGTTCAAAGCCGGCCGCCATATTTCTCCAATCGATATTCGCTTTACGTTTAAATTATCATTTACTATGAAAAGATTTCTTTATTAATTTCACTACCGAATATCCGCTTTGCTTTTTTTTATTTTCTTATAGATATTCAGTGTTTATATCCAGGTACATTTTTAGACAGTTTATTGTTTATAAGCTATTTTTGTTAAAGCGTTGAGTTGATTCTTTCCTTTGTTTTCTTTCATTCATCTCTAAACGAGAGAAAAAAAAAGGTTCAAAAACCTATTTAGAGTAATATCACTTGAGCTAGATTTAGTCTGGAAGAAAATCAAGTCGTTTTTAGAATGAAAAAAAAAAGGTATTTTTGGAATCAATTCAACAAGGGAATGTAGTAAAAGATATTTTAAAGACCTTTTTTTTACTTTTAAGACATTAGGAAATCTTGAAAAAAAAATCAAGATAAAAAAATGTGGGGGGGGGGGCCAAAAGTGAAATGCACAACCAACCGTAAATACACGTATATTCTATGATTTATATACATTGAAAACAATATATATATATATATATATATATAAATATATATATATATATATATATATATATATATATTTATATATATATATATATGTATATGTATATATATATATATATATGTATATATATATATATACATATATATATATATATATATATATATATATATATATATAAACTAGAACATATGCATAAAGATTTATGCAATAATTCACACACTCATGCACACACATATATATGGTGTGCGCTCAAGTTATGAACCAGTTCCCACCAGATCACTTCGGCAGTGATGAAAGTTAACAATGACTTTCGACCCTCATACTTTATATGCATTAAGGACAATGTTTATACATACACATATATATGCTGTACACACCAACTACGTTTAAAAAATCACTGAAGTTAAGCAATGTTTAAAGTTAAAAACTTACGTTGCAAACTGAACCAGACTAACCCTAACCCCTAACAATAAGCGCATGTTATCATTGCGGTAAGATAATATCAACTGAAATATCTGCGACCTTTTTCTTTTATTTGTTTCGCAAACAAGAATACGGGGGACTGTAATAGTTATAACTGTTTAGTGTGATGCTGGCTAAAGGAATAGATTAATTAGATTCTCTTCTGGAGAATACAATGCTGTAAACGGTTCAATTCTAAACTGAGATCGTTGTACATTTTTTGGAAGTTTTTTGGTCGGAGCTGAGCTTTGTAAATGACTTCATATCTCTTAAAATAAACTGTCTCTCCCTCTCTCTCCTTATATATATATATATATATATATATATATATATATATATATATATATATATATATATATATATATATATATATATGTATATATATATATATATATATATATATATATATATATATATAATTGATGATTGTGCCATCCATAGACAGCTCTTTCGTGGCATCACAAATCTTCAGTGTGGCTATAGACGATCCGATATCCCATACAGTATCACGAAGTAAGATCGGAACCTTCGCTTCAGACCCAGAGGCTGGTATTTTACGACTACACTACGCAGAACTGGACGGTCTGTAAGGTTGAATTTAAGCGATATATGTACTTATGCACAATTTCCCATCCACCAAAGTGCTTCATTCCAGAGTTGGGAGATCATTGCTATGTAGCTTATAATGGATGAGTTGCCCTACTCAAGATTGCTCAACCTTGAAGAAAGGGCGCATTATTATTATGATAATTGATAGTTATGCATTTATTATAATAAATAATGATTAACAATTGTGTTTTATATATATATATATATATATATATATATATATATATATATATATATATATATAATTGATAATTGTGCCATCCATAGACAGCTCTTTCGTGGCATCACAAATCTTCAGTGTGGCTATAGACGATCCGATATCCCATACAGTATCACGAAGTAAGATCGGAACCTTCGCTTCAGACCCAGAGGCTGGTATTTTACGACTACACTATGCAGAACTGGACGGTCTGTAAGGTTGAATTTAAGCGATATATGTACTTATGCACAATTTCCCATCCACCAAAGTGCTCCATTCCAGAGTTGGGAGATCATTGCTATGTAGCTTATAATGGATGAGTTGCCCTACTCAAGATTGCTCAACCTTGAAGAAAGGGTGCATTATTATTATGATAATTGATAGTTATGCATTTATTATGATATAATAATGATTAACAATTGTGTTTTATATATATATATATTGTAAAATAAGAGCCACTGGTGTTTAATCACATGCCCGTCTATAATTGTAGCGTACTGGAAGCAGGATGATATTTTATTCATTGTTTTCTCTACAGCGTCTTCTAGGCTGGCAAATACAGGATATTATTTTGATCCAGAGGTTCTTCCAGAATTCTGATGTCAGCAATGTTTTTTGTTTTTTTTTCTTTTTTTTTTCAGCTTTAATCTTTGGATGATGTATCTTCGGCTTAGTTAAGACACCTGCATTTAGTAACCTTTTATATATAGGAATTTTTTTTTTTCAAGTCAAAGAGACGATTAGGTAAGTGTTCAGCTCCCTGAAATAGTCTAAGACATCATTGTTCTTGGTAAACTATTCAGATTGAAAATCAATGGCTGAATACCTTCCGGACAGACTTAGTACATTCTTTCATAATATGAAAGTAAGTAGTTCCCTTAAGCTGGTCTACAATTCAAGCCGTCCCTGCATAGGCTTCACATACCTAATTATTTCTGACTTGGCCAGTTTGCAATACGTGACTTAGGAGTGACAAGCATCCGAGGTGGCGTAACCTAATTCATCCTGCACTTTCTACTGATAGCTCAGATCCATGCTTCTTCCAAATGGTACTCGTGTATTTCAAGTTTCTTCAATCAGTGGCCGTCGAGAAATGTGATAAAAATGAATTTTAAAAAATTTCAAATTATAGTTATTTTCTTTCGGTTCCTATAATCATTCCATTTAATTTCCGTCCTTTGGAATTATATAATCTCAGATAGAGAAAAAAAGTAAATTTCCAAAATTGAAACAAAGTAACCAAATATATCGGAGCCGTAATTTCATGCAACGGACGGAAATTATCTTACATGACAATTATGGTGGGCTGTTCAACACCATTAAAATCTGACCCTTCCCAATCATTCACCTTTCGTACAGATGTTGCCCTAGTGATATATAAGTGTTGGCTAAGTGTGTCAACTATTTAAAGTTCTCTAAAGGCTTCGTCTAAATGTTCTACCTATATCTCCTGGCGGCACAATTACTACTTAAGACCTAACGCTCTCACTATCGTTTCAGCTTAAGATGAGAAATAAGAAATAAAGCAAAACTCTCGACACATTTTACTTATATATCAAGATTAACTCTTTATACTGTTTAGAGCTTTTAGTTCGTAGATAAATTCGTCCGGGTGCTTCGACCACGATAACAGGCTTCCCCGATCAAAGTCTTCCTACTGTGTTATGAGAGCAGATTAAAGAGAGTGTACTTTCTAACGTACTCTCTAGCAGAACGCAGCCACATCGCTACACGCTATGAAGTGTGACACTGATAAGAACTCCATTCATCGATCATTCGCCAATAAGCAGTCTCCGATAAGCCGAAGACGTGAGTCAGAATTGGCAACAGCTTGCTGGTAGGTGGCTAAGTTTGATGTTTATCGCTGTTAGTTTTAATTAGGGAGATTTTTGAAGTCTGTCAAGAATTCTGCTACCGACAGAGATGAATCGGTTACAGGTTTTGCTGTGCTTTTATTGATGCAAGGTCGGTGTCACTGAAGATGTTTATCGACTTTTCACTGTTTTCCAAGCACTATACTGATGACCGTGGCCAACTGGTAGAGCGCACAGTTTGGTACACTAAGGTTCAATTCACAGCCTAACAAAGACTTTGAGAATGGTACTCAGTGCTTTTCCACTAAACACTCAGCACAAGGATTAAGATTGATGAACCTCTCCTCCAAAGCTTTGGGTTGACGGTCAAATCATTTTGAATTTACCGGTTTTCGTGGGATCAAGTTAAGCAACTCAATTCAACCTTCAGGGGAAAGATTATTCATTCCAATGCTTTCCAAAGTGGATGCAACCAATCCCTTGGGGCGCAAGAAACCCCAAAGTAGGAACTATAAGACATTGAGTGGTAGGGGCAAGAACAAAGTTAAACAGATCGATACCTCCCATGCATTGAGCCGTACGTCAAAATGGCAGATATTACTGTTTGAAGTTTTCCTCATTTGCAGAATTCATTCTACTTATCTACCCACGACTAAATCGATGTAAATTCATAATGAAACATAAAATGTACACCTTGAACTCCAAGCAGCTCAACCATAAAAACAGCTTTACAAACATGCAGCTATATACATAAGAGGTATCGAAATAATGCTTCTCACACTCGATATAACATGGCAAGAAAACAAACAAGACTTTATGAGGCGAGACTGATGGAATACATGTTCTCAAAGCCGGCAGTAGTCTGAAAAATGTTTTGGAAACACTGATTCAAGAGAATCAATAGAAGGTTGATACCTGTTATTAAAACCTTATTCCAGAGGTGTGTTTGTAGCTGTATTTTCGCAAGGCTATCGCTGGAAATTTGTTTGCAGCTGCAGCACGTGGATATTTCAGGGCATTCTTTAGAAGAACTACTTGGTTCAGATCAGCAAAATGAGAACTATGCAACGTGCAGGTGAAAGAATAATGCTGGGCCTCACATTGAGAGACCATAAGACAGCACAGTACACCCGGGAAAAGACAAGAGTCAGGGACATCGTAGAATCCATCAAAAAGCTCAAATGGTAGTGGGCTGGCCAGTTGGCACAAATGGCCGACAACCAACGGACATTGAGAGTCACGAAATGGATCTCCCGAGATCACATCCGCAACCAAGGCTGGCAGAATATTAGATGGAGAGATGAGCTAGACAAATTCAGGAAGTACTGGCTTTGCGACGCCCATAATGGAGAAGTGTGTCGGATCCTGGGAAAGATCTATTTTCAATGACAGACGTTGAAAGAATGATGATGATGATGATGATGATGATGATGATGATGGTGGTGGTGATGATGATGATGATGATGGTGGTGGTGGTGATGATGATGATGATGATGATGATGATGATGATGATATTTTTGCCTTTCATGAACGAAGACTCACGACATTTTATTCTATTAGACTATAAGGGGGCAATGAAAAGTATTTTTTTCGGTACTTCCTGACTAATTGTTATTAATACGATTCGTTAAAAAACTACGACATATTCGTTATAAAAGCACTTTTAAATTCAATTTGTATTTGCAATACAAATGTGTGTGCCTCTGACAATATGTCTGCATGAGTCGCTGTGTCTATTTCTCTATAGGTGTATCTATGCCTATGCGCCTGTGTGTGTCTCTGTATCTGCACATGTGCATATGTACATGCATGTGTGTGTACATGAGCATTCATACAATAGTTTCACCGGAAAGCCATTAATGCTATTGAAATATGCTGTAAAAAAAACTTGGACAAAACATGGTATCAAAACAGCAAGCATTTTTTTAACAATAATACTGCTATGTAAAGCAAAATGCAAGAAAGGCCTACAAGATACCTCGACTTCGGATATAAGACCCGGGGAATATTTTTTTTGTGAGAAAAAATTGTTTTATATGCCATCAAATATGGTACTTGAGCGATATTTCGTTTATTCAAACTCTGGAACGAAATTCATTAAATCAGATGCAACGCCACATTTCTCCTCGCCACTTTTAAAAAAATGTATTTTGTAGTTCTGTCCGTTATTCGATTATCCATTTATTTAATGTAATTATACTTGGTGGAAGTCATACAAACTCACCAGACCATAGCTTAAACAGCATGTAGTTCGGTTGATGGTTGGTAATGTCCCAAAGAAACAGACGACGGTCAATTGAATTAGGAGATTGAATGAATTATCTCCCCTTCAGAATTTGTCATTCCAGTCATGTGTGAAGAAACATTGCTCTTGCGCGCATGCGTGAAGGTACATTATGGTGACATTAATAGTCTTATATTTCCAAGCCTTGAGGTGCAGGGTGGCCGGATGAGTAATTGCACGAGAAATGAAGCCAACGAGCCGAGTTCGAACTCTAGCTTGGACTGTTAGTTTCCGCTTTGCACTTAATTAATCTCTCCCATTAGTTATCGGTAAAAAATGGGAGTTGAAATTGATGACACCGTTTAGGGTGTTTGTTACCTCTGTCTATTTACATATCGCACACCATAGCCAAGTAAGTACTAATAAGATGTATTAAGGCAAAGCAGGGATGGCTGAAGCCATAGCCAGCGTAAAATCTTTATTTCCAAACCGGTCAAATCACCGGTCATCATTTTATACATCGGTTCATGGATGGGTGGATACCAAGTGCTTCAAGCAAAATGGACGAAGTGAGTTACACCACCTTGGGTGCTTGTCAGCTCTAAGTTTATTTCACATATTGCGAGCTGACACAAGGGGGAATAATGATATTTTAAGCGTTGGTGAGGGCAGCTGATGGCTCAGCCAGAGTAAAGGTACTATTTATTTCTAATAATAAATGATAAATGTTATTTTGATCAAACAGTATGAAGTTTCCAAAGGGTAACTTCCAGATGACAGGTACTGCCGGGATGTTGTGAAGTTACGGCTGAAACCTGTCTTAGACTGACGTTGGAACAAGAAGGCAAATAGGATATATAGAAAAACTCTTTCTCGTTTATTCGTTGCGTCGATAGAGATAAAACATTCTGTGTTGGATTTAGCTCTGATGATTATGATGATGATGATCAGAGTCCTCGACAGATTATACCATTTTACTTACTTCCGATACCCTTATTACGAATGATCAACGAGATAGATATGTCAACAATCGTTGGACAGTCACCCCCACCAAACTGGTGGCTGAGATAGTTGTCTATTCAGCAATAGCACCAATAATTGATGTTCGAATCGAGAGGGAATGCAATGATTTCGAATGCTGACTACTGAAAGAGACAGGCCATCCCCATTTAGAAAATTAACTAAACACAGAACCTTCCTAGATATCTTACGATGTATCTGATAAAGTTTATCTGAGTTAATATTGTTCAAATCACCGAAAGATCTTATATTGGCAAATTACCTCGTCATCTGCTCGAGGGCAATCATTGCTTTCATCACCCTCTACGAAATGTCTTCGATTATTATCCGATTCACTGCATGGTAATTAAAGAAATTTTCTCGTTTGACACTCAAAGAATCATTGCTTCCATCATCTTCCTCGTCAGGATAATGGAGACGATTATCTTATCACTATACCAGCATAGAACACATAAAAAATGACGGGGAACATTTTTGATGTCCTATGTGAACGAACCAACAACTACAATGAATTAAGATCTTTAGGTATATTCAAAGCAAAAGTTACTGAGCAGAATTAATAACTATATAATTGCAGTTGATTGTATGATTTCTTAATCAATCCATAATTCAAATGTGAAAGTGATCTACGATTTACAGTGACAGATTTTCAGTTCTTCTCAACCGAATATAACTAACGATAGGCCTGCAAGCTGAGAAGTATGCAACGATCACATGAGAGAATCATGCTCAACCTTACATGGAGAGATCACAAGACAGCACAGTATATAAGGAAGAAAATGGGTGTCCGTGATATCAAAGAAACTATTAAAAAAACTTAAATGGCAATAGGCAGGCCATGTTGCAAGGATGAAAGACAACCAATGGACATCACGTCTCACACTATGGATCCCCAGAGATCACATAAGGAACCTAAGCCGACAGAACACAAGATGGAGAGATGAACTAGACAGATTCAGGAAATACCGGCTTCGCAACGCCCATGATAGAGAATCGTGGCGAATCCTGGGGAAGGTCTATGTCCAACAACGGACGTTAAAAGACTGATGATGATAAGTTTGAAATCTTAGTTCATTAAGTCTATTTAATGGTTACTCGTGTTCGTGTAATCAATCTGCTGAGGTTCATCTCAGGCAATCGAATCATGGTCATCATCTTCAGTCTTTTAACGTCCGATTGACATATACTGTTCCCAAAATCTGCCACATTTTTCTACCATGGGCGTCACATAGCCAGCATTTTCTGAATTTGTCTAGTTCATCCCTCTTGTATTTTGTCGGCATCGGTTGTGCATGTTGTCTCTGGGGATCCATGTTGTGAGTTGTGATGTCCATCGGTTGTCTTTCATTCTTGCATCATGACCAGCCCATTTCCATTTGAGTTTTCTAATGGATTCTATGATGTCTCTGAGCCCCGTTTTCTTTCTGGTGCATTGTGCTATCTTGTGATCTCTCCATGTGAGATTGAGCATGATTCATTCATGCGCACGTTGCATGTTTCACAGTTTGCAGGTTGGGTTCTGTGTTCGAACTCTATACGTGTTTATCGGAAGGATGCATTGGCTGTAAACTTTTCTTTTTAGGATTATTGGGATCATCTTATTTTTGAAGGTTGAGTTTGCTTTGCCGAAAGCTTACCATCCAGGAATGGTTTTTTGCTTGATTGTGCTTCCTAATTTCATATATCTGTTTAGAATAATTTGTCATACGATAACTCCATTTTATCATCCTTGCTTTTGATCATAGCAGTCTTTGAAAACAGATTCTTCAATATATCTGATATTTTATTACAAGTTTTAATCCATCTTATTATTGTTGCTTTTAACCACCACTCTCTGGATCGATACAATCTTTGATGGCTAGAACAAATTTAGGAACATTAGTGAATACAGATACTAACAGTTTAATCATCGAATTTCGAATGACCCACGTAGTCAAGGCGATGTTCATGAGAATGGGAACCCAAAGTTTAAGATGCAATATACATCTCTTCAAAGATACTGCTTTATTCCGAATTTGGTTCTATTTGACAGAGTGTATCTTGAGCAAGCGCAGTGTGATGAAAGAGAATAATTATAAAATGCTGTAAAAATTACAATTTATGGTATTAATGAAGTGTTTATTTACCCAAACTACTTTACAGCGGATCGACAGGTAGTGTTGTGATAAAAGTAAATCGATCCGTATATGCAAATATTAGCAATTAGTATATATATATATATATATATATATATATATATATATATATATATATATATATATATGTTTATATTAAAATTGCTATGTATGTCTTGAGGAGAATCTTGACGTAATTGATTTTCCCAGCGACAACCTACTTCTGAACATAAAAAAAAATAATGATCAGTCGCTAAATGCAGACAGAAATGGAATTTTGTATTAAAATGTGTGCATTAACACTTCAAACTTCAACGGCTAAAAAAAAAAAAAACCAAGAAGCAAATCAGTTTCTCACTTACATCAACTTAACATTATATATTCGATACATTATAAATATTTGTAAATATCTAACCTTGAAGGGATAAACTTAACTATCAGCATTATTAAATATCATCAACATTTTCGGAACAATCTTCTGATAACCGTGACAAATAACTTTTTTTTGATATCTAAAATTTCAAATCCAGAACACAAGATGTAATATATCTTGAAATTTTTGAGATGAGGTATTATTATTATTTCCATTAATATTCGGACCATCCTCATCTTTGTTGTTTTTCATACAACGTTTCGGCCGTTGCACTCTACGGCCTTCGTCAGGTATCATCTGGTAGATTTTTGGGAAGTAACGAACCGAAACCTTTATTTATCCGACGAGGGTATATTGACCGTGTATTGGTTACAGCATCAGACAAATTACTGTTAAGTAATCTGATGGTTCTTGGTTCGATCTTAGTGTGAGACAGTATAACAATACTACTAACGCTAAAAGAGGGGAGTACGGTCAATATAACCCCGTCGGATAAATAAAGGGTTCGGTTCGTTACTTCCCCAAATCTACCAGATGATACCTGACGAAGGCTGTAGAGTGCAACGGCCGAAACGTTCTATGAAAAACAACCAAGATGAGGATGGTCCGAATACTCATGGAAAT
>OY735239.1:2103804-2216304 GCA_963457665.1 Thysanoteuthis rhombus | reverse complement strand
ATATATATATGCAATGCTCTTCCATAGGAATGGGGAATATAAGCAAAAAAAATATATCACTGAAATTCAGCCTTACTGATCGTCCAGTTACGTTGCTCAGGAGTAGGATATCAGCAAAGGTTTCAATCCTCCCTCGTGTACTGAATGGGATTATGGAAAGTTTATACCAATATTGCAATATTGAAGAGTTGTAATACAACGAAACAGCTGTCTGTGGATAACACAATAATACATATGTATATATATATATATATATATATATATATATATATATATATATATATATATATATATGTATACACATATATATATGCGTGTGTGTGTGTTTGTGTGTGATCATATATGTGTTAAATACATGTGTGTGTGTGTACATATATATATATATATATATGTGTGTGTGTGTGTTACTTTTGAGATCGCTTTAACTTTTCTGTAAGATCTGTCTATCGCTAAATATTAGTTTTATCGACATTCAAAACTCTCAAAATAGTCTTTTGAGAATTGCTTAATCTTCTTTTTTTGAATTGTATTCTTAGCAGTCTGAGCGGTGCCACCGTTTCTAGACATTCTTCAAAATATTTCCTTTTTCTGTTTTGACTAGCTTCTTGTAGGAATCAGAAATTAACTTGAACTTTCTATAAATGCACGTGATCTTTGCGTGCGCGGTTCTCTTAACTCTCGTCTCATAGACATGTGAACTTGTAGAGACTTTTGCATTAAATCTTTTTTTCTTTACTTTTTTTCTTTGGAATAAATCATTTATTTTGAAATTCTATTAAAGACTGCAAATGTTCTTTGTTGATGTTCTTGAGTCTGGAAGGCTGAAAAATTGACATACACGGTAAAACATTGTTTATTTTAATGGTTCTCAAACTTTCTTCGCCACCGACCCCTTAGAGTACTCAAAAAAAAAAGTGTGGACCCCTACAGAGTTTCTATATAAAGATAAGCTGAAACTGGTTCTTTGAAACTACATTGCTTTGAAAAGGATATAAATTTTAAAGAGGGGAGGGAATGAAAGAAGAGTCAGTTGGATAAATGACAACTCCATCTTTTACGAATCACTTTGAAGTCTCGTTTAATGGTCGACATCTGGATTTTCATATCTGCCTCAGCATTCAGGCTATAACTGTGACTATATTTTATTGTTTTGTACGCAGAAAGTCCTGTTTCGACAGGGGAGAAGTACTTTTCTGAAAACAGTGTATATCCTTAATTATTCATCTTATTTCATTCTATCTAATTATCATTATACGTTCAAATTATCTTTTTTGAAATGTTCTTCCTTTCAAAGATCCTTTGTATAGGTGTTGCGAACCATCAAGGGCCTGCAAACTCCACTTTGGGAACTGCTGTTTTATCATCGTCTAATCGACATGTTGCACATATCGAATTCCATGAATGTTAAGCTATTCTTGAACTAACGCATCTGGTATACTTGTTTTAAATTTGGCGATTTAAGAAAATGAATGTGGCCAGATTCCTCTTTGAAAAGGTATCGGGTAGATGTAATTTCCATATAACGAAATAAAACCGATAAATAATTGGAAAGTTAGAAATACTAATCTTAAACCAAACTACGAGCATTAACCTTAAACCTGCAAACTCACACTACCTATTAACCCTAACCCTAACACTAACAGTAAACCCAACTACTAACTTACCCCTAACCCTTTGAATAATCCCTACATACGAACCCTAAATTATATCCCGTACTACATATTGCATTGACTCTAAAGTAAATAGTGTTTTGAATCAATAACAATGTTATTTGAACGACGGTAAAAATCTAACCACTTTCAAACATTGAAACGGCCAAATTCGAAATTGTGTTTCTTGATACCTTAGTGTAAGGACTGCGAGATGTCAGATCACAGCTTTCATATTTGGGATGTGGGGGCTCCCTAAAATACTTTTGAATCTAAGACAGCTATTCATTTTTTTTCAGCAGATGTGACAATCAACAATACGATCACTGCTCCTGCTACAACGACGTCTGTTCTTTAATTTGTTTGTTTTTCCGTTCGAGTAATCATTTGCAAAGCACGTATCCTAATTCTATATTTCAAAAAACAAACAATTCGTTTTTTCTTTGTTTCAGTGTCTTCTTAACACGTTTGATTTTTCTCCCTTCATTAGCCTCGTTCCCCAAAATAATTAAAGAAAAACTCAACCGAACCCACAGTACAATCATCATCAACGTGGGTTTCTTCAGTTTTGAAGTGTACAAGTTGCACCAGGGGAGATAAAAGGCTGAAAACTTAAACATTAAGCCTTATACATGTCAAATAAGAACTGTTTTTTTTTTCACTCTGGAAAGGTTTTCAGCGTAATTGCATGCTAAATCAGTCTGGCAGTGCTCACGCTAGGTATTTTTTCAATTCAGACTTTTAGTGATCACTTCCCAACAAAATGCAACAAAAGTAACTTATTCATCGATCACACCTTCTTTTAGCTTCTTTCGTAAAACCTCGGCATCCTGCCAAAAAACCTTGGTTACTTGATGGTTTCTTTTGAGTGACTAACCAGACCTGTTTTGTTTTGTTTCAATCATTTTTTTTTTCTTTATCATTTCCATTAATTTCAATCAGTTGATTCCGATTGTGGATTGTTTACCAAACGTGACAGTCGTCTTTCGATCGTACCACGCCCACTGCACACGGCAGATGATCGATTTAGCCTTAGTAAAGGTCGAATTTCGATTCCCACCCCCGACCGTCTTTCGTGTTATTTGTTCCGTGTTTGATAGCGCTCCGTGGATTTAGCACGCATGCGCGTCGCCATATTGGAAAATTAAACTTCCATTCCTGTAACAACTCGAGTATCAGCCCCTTGACATTACCATTGTTTACGTTGCAAGAAATACAAGGCACAGTGGTTGTTCGGTTGGGAGGTAGAGCATTGGACTGATGCCAGCTCTTTCGGTGGTTTTCAAATTTGGGTTTGCACTCTAATAAAATACAAGCCAAAATAATTGGGTTTTAGATTACACTGTGCAACGTAATTTTGTTGCTCGGTGATGAGTGTTGTTCTCTAATTGCCTATGTTTAAAAGGTTGGAAAGTATGTTTTTCCTTTCAAACTTTGCGTGTCCACTACTTTGCTTTTAGGGTCAGGGTAGAGATATTTATATATATACTTTTTTCTATTCTAATATATATATATATATATATATATATATATATATATATATATATATGAAAGAATTCGCCTGTTGTCCAATAGAAAATGGTTTCGTTTCATTACTGTCTTGGTTGCATAATGGAAGTTTGAAGGGAATGATGGATATTTTTTCTACATCTTCAACATTATCAATCATGTTATCCAGAAACAAAAAAAAAGTTCTATGAAAGCCACACATTATACTGCTTAGAGGAGAAATATATTCGACTTACACAAGACTATACTTCAACATCTCATGAAATCTAGCGGCAAAACCTCATGACTTGCAACTCTGGTGAGACATATTACCCATACTGGACATGTTCCAGACTCACAATACGTGCGTATTCACTAAACTTTACACGGCACACTATTGTGCCGCAAGAACACAGTTTGAGAACTACTGGCTTAGAGACAGTGCTTTATGAAACAGGTGCATAACAGTAACATCATAATTTTGTACACAAGAAGGGTAAATCTTGATTGTCTAATTTGTGTTATGAAATAATGCACATCATAGGCTAAAGGCCAGTGAAAAACTCTCCCTCATGCATCATAAGATGTGGGAGCCTCTGTGCGGGTTCAAGTGTGTGCGACTTTGTTTGTGCACCTATGTTGTTTCTGTGTGTTTTATCTTACTTTTTATATAGCTAGGAAAGGAGACAAAGTCAAATAGGGTCACATTTGGTAGGATAAATGGTACTTCCAGCATTAAATAACTCTCAGATCTAGAGATGTCCATTACGTTTTAATAAAAAATGACGGGTTGATGAGCGCGGTCGAACCTTTCGTCAAGGAATGTTTGTGCTATTATCCGCATTCAATTAGACACCATGTGTGAACTTAAAGGTAGGTGTATGAGTGTAACGCATTGTAGATAGTCCATGGGATGGACATGCATTAGATAGAATGAGAAGAAGAGCAAGGATAGCAGTCGGTTGTGAGCAGTTTTTGGTTGCCAAATTGGTTCTTTAGTTTGTGTCCGGTCGCATTTACGCTTGTTATTTGAAAATTCAAACATTTTTTTAAATGATAGCAGGTCAACAAAAGGCAACAGAAATAATTCATTCCACGATTATCCCTTTTTTTCCATTTTTTTTATTGATCATCTTCAATTCAGCATGATGCCAAAAGACATTGATTACGAAACCTTACCCACTGAGCAACTTGCCAGATTTGCTTTCTTTGAATTCAGATGATAATACAATCTCAATGCAAAAAAATAAGGTGAAATGTTGCTTGCTGGGCAGAGGTACCAAACTCTCACAGATGCTAGTTTGAGTATAAAAGAATAATAATTTCAATTGATCCAAATAAAATCAATTCCATTGTGACTTTAGACACCATTTTCCAAGATGGCTGCCATTGGAATAATATATATGATCAGCAAGGGAAACGAAGTTGATTACAAACTTTAATTAAATACCAACATGAATGCATCTACTAACTAAGGATTCCAGAAAACTACCTAATTTTCAATCCTACGGTGGATCATGTGACCCATAGAGTTCATTTTAAGGTCATTAATATCATCTTTTTTTCTAATTGTACTACAAATTACTATGCTATTTGGTCAAAATTAATACCAAAAGTCCCAGTAATTCGAAAAAAACACATTACTTGGTCTTGACATCGATTTGACCTCTGGTTGTTATTCCAAAGTCAGAATAAACCGAAATCTCCCCCAAAAGACATAAAGACATAGAAAAGTTCGGTCATTGTGGATGTCACAGTCACACAGTACACAAGCTTACTTAATGGTGTCCCACTATTGACTGCTCACAGGAGGGTGTATGTTCATGTATGTACAGTAAAGTACCCGTATCTATCGGTAGAATAATTTCAGTTTCCGTGTAGAGACTTCCTCAATCCTAATGTGACTCTTCAGCATTGAACTCTATAATCAGAGCAGATGGGTGAGTATTTACCTGATAGATATGATGTCTATACTTGAGAAAACTGTCTAAATTCATTAGGAATCAGGTTGTGAGCTAGTCAGGCAAACGATCGCGATTCTGGAAGACCCGGTCATCGGAACAGGTGAGTTACTCTTGAAAATTCATGTTTAAATTAGGAAAGAGTCTTTACCTTGCTAATAAATCTTGGTGATTGCAACAATGTATCCTTCAGTTGTTGGTAGTCGGTGTACGCAAAAATATGCAACGTATGCAAAAATATGCAGTGAGTGCAAAAATATGCAATGTATCCAAAAATATACAGTGTCCGCAAAAATATGCAACGTATGCAAAAATATGCAGTGAGTGCAAAAATATGCAATGTATCCAAAAATATACAGTGTCCGCAAAAATATGCAACGTATGCAAAAATATGCTGTGAGTGCAAAAATATGCAATGTATGCAAAGATATACAGAGTATGAAAAAATATACAGTGTATGCAAAAATATGCAGTGTGTGCAAAAACATGTAATGTATGGAAGAATATGCAGTGTATGCAAAAATGTGCAGTGTGAGAAAAATATGTAGTGTATGGAAAAATATGCAGTGTACGCAAGAATACGCAATTTTTTTTCCTTTTGCAAGAGTATCTGTGCACTATCGAATCCGAAATTATGAATAATTATTTTACAGCATAAGCTATTAACAGGATTCGAAACCTTTTTATCTGGAACAATGGTTGCAAAACATGTGTGCGTGAACAGATCAGAGGAAACAATATTTGTGATTTGGTCAAACATATTAGAGATCTATCCTCACTGATTTACCAATATACATGACTTTGGTGCCGCTCTGATTTGCGGTTATCAAATACCCACAGGTACATATGACAATTCCCCATTATGGGAAAATATTTCACAAACCAGTTTATCATGCAATTACAAGCATGAAACCTGTTTCTTGATTCCCTAATATACAGAATGCTGGTGCACTTATTATCAACCTTGTCACAGGACTACGAGTTTCATATGTATAGCTTACTGGAAAAACACTTTTCAATGAAGTGTTTTCACATATAATACACACAGAAATAAACACACACATGCCCACCTTTACTTGATTGCTTAGGAAGTTGGAAGAACCGCAAAAAATTGTCAAACTGCTGGAAAATACATCAATATATATATATATATATATATATATATATATATATATATATATAAGTGGAAATGGCATTTGGAAGGTGAAGAGAAACTCAAGAGATAGGTGTTACATCACAATTTTTTCATTAATATTATTCCGCCGGCGTAGTAATTTTATTGAAAAAGATTGAAATGTAACACCTACCTCTTAAGTTCCTCTTCACCTTGAAATTGTCATTTTCATTTTGTCAGATCACCACCCATCCTGAATACAAACATATATATGTATATGTATATATGGAGAGAGAGGGAGAGGGTGGAAAATATATAATCTCTTGTCTTTCACTAATCTCTTCCGATTTCTCTCTGAGGCACAATAATCATAATAATCTCTGGGAATCGATATTAAGTTTCTTTGAGAAACCAATACTGGATGAATTAACATCTATAAACAAAACAAGACAATGTAATATCTGGTTTTGTTCGCATATCTTAATTTATTATTTATTATATTTCATCATAGCCTTATAGGCTCATTCGGTCGTAATCTCCCTCCCTGATTGTCGTTGCACAAAATACAGCTGAGACTTACTGAGAAAATCCAAGGCCAAAATTTCATTTCGATTGTAAAACTGATTCCAAAGAATTTATTTCTATTTTCTAGCATTTCCAGCATGCATATTATATATATATATATATATATATATATATATATATATATATATATATATATATATATACAAAACCAACCAAGTGTACGTAAGTTTTGACATATTTGTTTAACTGATCCTACCAGTGATATCACACCGCGCTCTAATAAAAGAAATATTTGATCATTGATCTCCAGTGTCTTTGAAAGGAATGCTGATTGCCAGGATTGATTGTTCAACTGTGAAAAGACATTTTTGAGATGATTAGACCAAAGTCTATCTTGCAGAAATCATGTATCGTTGCTTCCCAAAGAACAATATTGATAATGATCTCTCGGCAATATTGTTCTCTTTCGGGAACTAATGCAGGATTGATCAACATTCATAGAAAAATATACTGAACATCTATAGACAATGTTGTTACCTTAACAAGGCAAGAGTGAAAGAATATCATGGGAATATTCTTGCAAAGATATCACATATTTGACACAAGTCAAGAGATTCCTGATGTGTTCTGGACAAGTGAGCATTAATCTACCTATCTTTATTGTAAAATAATTTCAAACACATAATAATAACAATCCTGGTGGCTGCAGGATCGAACTCCACTCCTGTACCGACGGAAGATTATCCCTACAACTTTAGTATTGTAACAAATATTTTTTATTCATTCAAAGCATTTATCCATTTATTTGAATGAAATAAACTGGAGCTTACTTATATGACAATTCGTGTTTATATCTAATCCCTGTGAATTTAGCTTAATTAGTGAGAGAGCCTCCTGGCAAGTTGGTCGTAAATCGAATGTGAATTTTACATATTGGTTCACACCCCTTATTTTGATGAGGATTGTTCTTATTATGATGAAATAATTTCAAATGCATACTTTGAATGAATTTTTGGTGCATTTATATATGTATATTAATTGAAAATAGTTGTCCAATATGCATTGAAAAACAAATTGTGATTAATATACATTCGAAATTATGAGATAATCTGTATAACAGAATAGTTTTCTAACATATTTATAGTTGACTAATTGTATTCTATTGTGAATTAATTAAAATAAAGTGATATCACAGATTACATGTAAACATAGCTTACAAATAACATTGGTGACGGTATTATAGAATGTCTTTAGAGAGAGTCTGTAAAACTAAAGAGAAATCACATATATGTGTATAAACACACCGGGGTAAAAATACGCTGAGACAGTCTTTGAATATTCTTCATATTGTCAAATACAAAAGGAAAAACTGCACAAAAAACACCGGGAAATCTTTGTAAAATCAATATTGGATTGCATGTCTTCTAGACTTTTTTTTTATACTCAAGTTCGTTGCAAGAAGCATCTTTCTTTCAGAAATATCAATATTGTACCATACCAGTTAGATAGCATGCTGATTTACAACCATCCACTATCTTGTGCTGAATCATCATCAGTCTTTTAAAGTCTATCGTTAGACATAGACCTTCCCCAGGATTCGCCACACTTCTCTATCGAAGGCGTCGTGGAGCCAGTATTTTCTGAATCTGTCAAGCTCATCTCTCCATGTAATATTCTAGCAGCATCTGTTGTGCATATAATCTCGGGGGATCTATGTCGTGAGTCGCGTTGTCCATTAGTTGTCCACCATTCTTGGAACATAGCCAGCCCATTGCTATTTAAGATTTTCATTGGATTCTATGATGTCCCTGAGTCCTGTCTTTTTCCAGATGTACTGTGCTGTCTTGTGGTCTCTCCATGTGAGCCCCAGCATATTCTTTCATGTGCACGTTGCATGGTTCTCTATTTGCAGATCTGTCTCCATAAATATCTTCTGTGAATCCCCGAAAAGATCAGCATGACTGGTGGGATTTATCAAGTCCCGATCCAGTATTAACTTATACACAGAGGCAAATCTTTAGTTTCAATATAATTTGATGAAGCTATACAAAAAACAATGGTAGAGCGTTGGCTCGAAGGACGTCTTTTCTTGGACCTCTATTTTTAAAGTGAACAATTATCCTTCATTTCTATTCCTTGCTCGGACCTTACCACATTTATGTGAGAGAGAATCTTTGAATTTGGACCATGTAGTTAAGAAATTTTTTAAAAATGTGCACTTTGGATATTTTTTGAGTCTTGAAAATAAAATAGAAAGAACGAATCTGTCTCTTTCTGGGCAACTTTGTAGTCAACAATTTCCTCTTATGTTATATACTAGTAAATATATGATGATTGGGAATAGTCAACAATTTACCATTACACTTTTGGAGGACTCTCAGACTCTTTCACGGAAGAACGCAATGTCTTTATTGGAGTTTTAGTAGAATTTTTTAGTAAAAAGTGTATCTTCCTTCGATGCCTACACAATTTTATGCATGGAGCTCTCTGGTCTCGGAGGTGCATTTGCAAGCGCCAATGCGCAGGCGCATAAGACCATTCCTGTGTGATTTAATGGATTGGCTGTCGTAAAGCTTCAATAAGATTGAACCTAAAAGGCTGTTCACCTCGCAATTTATTACGATAGAAATTATGAATTTATGACATGTTTATAGCTGTTCTTTCAACCTATTCACTATGGATTCCTTCTATTTGCATCACTCTCTTTTTTTTACTACTTATTATTTATTCTCTTTTTTTTTCTCATCTTTTTTTTCTTCTTTTTCTTCTTTTTTCGGTATCTTTTATTCTTCCTTGGTTCTTCTAATCAACTTTCTGTTTCTTTTTCTTTCATAACTTCTTTCTTTGTAATTTTCCCATACATCTGTAGGGAGGAATCTCTTTTTAAAAATTATCCCCGTATATAATCGTAAACGGTTATGTATGAGGATATTTCCTTAAATAGAAGATTCCCCGTCTCCCCAAAAGTATGAATAAAAAAACGTTACATCTTTGACCACTAAACATCTTATCTCCTTGAAGTCTCATGATCAAGTCGGCTGACACAATAGGATAGATTCTTTTACTTGGTTTTGTCTATAGGTGAAGCTTGGACTACCAACAAGAAGGTTTATATATAAGTGTCGAAGACCAAATCTTAAGGGAAAATCTGGGGCTCGACAACACATTGATGATAGTTTCTGTTAACTTCCATTGTTATCAAATGAAATTTTTTCAATCTCTATTGGTTGTCAAACTACAATCCAAGTCGGAGACAGGAATCGACTTTGTTTTCGAACTCAAACAACCAGCACAAAAACAATTTTCACCTAATTAGATTAAACGTTTTACTTTTCTTCTCTCCCGTCACAAGAAACCAAAACGATGTATGATATTGACATTTCTATACTGTGATATGATATCACGACCAGCTGATCGTTAGGTGGCTCCCTTACCAACTGAGCCGAACTGATCAGCCCTACGTATCTACGGAAATCTGGTTACAAATACGCACGTGCTGATTCTATCAGGGAGAGAATATCTTAAATTTATTCTAAGGGTAAGACAAGTTATATCTACTTTCCGTGCGGATTCTTTATATCTTCTTGCATTGTCGACCGTAATGGATTCCTTCCATCTTAATTACAGATTCTTTTTATCGGTACCATTTCATTCTACGCTTATGTATCATCCTACGGGAATTAGTAAATAACTTGGAGTGGAATAGAGAGCAAGCTCTCGGAGAGACTCAAAATGGCATTGATTTTGCTCTAAAAACCCTGACACCGTAAAAGCTTCCACTACTGATCGAACTAACAGATCCCTTTGGCTGGTAGAAGATCAACTGTATGTACAGTAACAGTTTCGTCATTATGGAAATCAGCAGCAGCAGCAGCACCAGTCTTTTATCGTCTGTCGTTGGACAAAGACCTTCTCCAGGATTCGCCACATTCTCTATCGTGGGCGTCACCGAGCCAGTATTTTTTGAATTTGTCTAGCTCATATCCCCATCTTGTATTCTTCTGGCTTCAGTTGCGCAAGTGATTTCTAGGGATCCATGTTGTTGGTCGCGGTGTAGCAGGAAGCAATTCCTAACTTTGATTATTGTCCGCTCCAAAAGTGCTTGTTTGAAATAAGGCAGACTTAATGGTGTGTGAAGCAGCCTATTGCAATTGTCATGTGGAATGTTTTTGTATGAAACCACGACTTGAAAGTATTTCGGTTACTTCTTTTTAGTGTAAGAACTTCAGATTTGCTGAAGACATCGTCATTTTTGCCGAGAACCATAACTTTCAAATAATTCTAGACAAACTGAATGAAGATAGCATAAAAGTAGGTCTCAACATGAACTTCAGAAAAAATGGTTACGTGTAACAGCATCTTGAAGACAAAGACATAACAGTCAAAATAAGGAACGCAAAGCTGAAGAAAGAAGACTACAACATGTACCTACGACAACAAATTTCCATGAGACCTTCAAAAGAAGAAGAAATCTGAGAATCACTCTGGGATGGCAAGCTTTCGGTTGGGCACGCCAAACATTCAAAAACAAAAAAAATCCAACTTGTCCTAAAAAGAAGGGCACAAAACTAATGCATCATCCCAATAGTCACCTATGGAGCTGAAATATGGAACCTAACCAGAAGATCGACCCTGAAACTCGGAACCATGGAACCTGAACAAGTAATAATCATGCTCAACATACCATAGAGAAAATATAGCACAATATATAAAGAAGAAATTCGGGAGTTTGATATATCATCGGATCTAAAATGGCAATGGGCTGGTCATATTGCGAAAATGGCAGACGGCTGTTGGACATTGTGACAGACAACATAGATCCCTAGAGTTCGCATGCAAAATCGTGGCTGACAAAATACAAGATTGTGTGACAAACTAGACATGTTCAGAAAGTACTGGTTCCATGATATTTATGATAGAGAGGTCTGAGAAACTCTGGGGAGGTCTATGTCTAACGACAAACTCTAAAAGTCTACTGCTGCGGATGATGATCATGATGATGAAGGGGCTGGAGTGGACTGAGATAATTTGTAAAAGCTATCAATGAATATCTGTAATCTTCACTTTTTCTATTACAGAATCTGCTCGAGAATTTTAGACAAAAAAACTCTAACTCGACACTGTACTGCCTTGTGAGCTGTCTAATATATCTGGCAGATTCGTGTTGTACGCACACAGATGTCTCTCATTGTAGTGAGATTAGCTAGTTTCAAAAATTGTCTTATTATAACAACAATGATGTATTTTTTGAGATCTAGCGCTATAAGGAGAGTTTAAGATAGACTTTGAATCTCAGAGCTTCAGACACGTCGACCCTCAATTCATAAGGCTAAAGAAACCTTATAAGTGCTTTGTATACCAATCAACGTGGCTCATTGGTAGATTGTCACCTCTGGCTCACTAGACCGTGATTCAATCAACTGTTGAGTCATACCAATGTCTTTAAAAGTGATATTCAATGCCTCTATGCTAAGCACTCAGCATAAGAACTAGAATTGGGGAACCTCTCACCGAGTACTACGGGTTACGGCTAAATCACTTGGGATACATCACTTCTCGTAAGATGACTGAATTCAAGAAATGCCAAACTTGGTAAGGGCCAAGATGGGTGACTATTGGGGAATACCTGGTACCATAAGCAGAACAAACCTCCACAGGGCCTGATAAACCACTTACCGTGCATATCGAACTTCTTTACTCATTTGATGAGGGTATTAGCGGCAAACCCATCTACAATTTGTGGTACGCTCTTCGACTAGGTCTTGAATTAGTGTATGCGTGTGCGTGTGCGTGTGTGTATGTTCACTGTTTACCGATGGAGATATTGCCGTACATGTAATTCCAAAAAATCCAGCCTAACCGTATACTTAGTTACCAAAACCCAGCCTCATTGTATACCTAATTACCAAAACCCAGCCTCCCCGTATACTTAATCACCAAAACCCATTCCCATCACTGGAGATTACTCGCAGGCATGTTTCCTTTCCCCTTTCTTCCCTATATATTCGTAGATAATCCTCTGAAATAACTTCCATAGAATCCAACATTGCCTAATGCATATATACGCGGTCGTTTCCTATGCATTTAGATTAGTTTTTATTAATAGGCATTGATGTATTCCTCTGAATATGACAAATACAGGTCTGGTTTGTCAATCAATAGAAACAGTCAGCTTGCCAACGTCTTCTGGAAGCATGTCGCATTGAGGATGATCAATTTAAAAGATTTGCAAAATGGGGTAATCAATGATTTAATTACCGCTCCTACCTTTTGTTGGTTCAATAAAAAGTCTGGATTTTCGGAAAACAACCATGAACACTGCCGGGCATAAACAGAGGGATCAATTCAGTATGATTTTTAAATGTTAATTGAACCCCCTTTTCCTTTTTTCGTTTGGGAGGTGTCTGGAAAGACAAACATCTCAACATTGCTAGACATAATTAGCTGTAAATATTCAAAATATCAGCTCTATAGCTCTATAAGTCTCACTTTCACGCATAATACATACATACATATATACATACGTACGTACCTACATACATACATAGCCAGCCAGATTCTTGGTGACTTGAAAACAGATTTGGTGACAGTATTGGTTGATTGTTTCTAATACAGTGAAATCATGCAGGTAAACCAAATAGCACCTTGGTTTAATACATCTGCAAATGGAAAATGGAATATATTTTGGCAAATCTGTTCAGTGGTAAATTCGATTACCAAATTGTGAACGGCATATTCTGATTTGGGTGCTGCACGATTCAGTAATCGTACGCTGATAATCGTGGAATAGTTTTTCTCACGTTTACCGAAAAAAAAAACCCAGCTGCCAAATCTGGGAACTGTTTGCGAGGAATGAAATTTCCAAATTTGTATTTATATGTACAGCAGCAATCACCTGGCTTACGTCTTATGGGTGCCCGCCTTGTTGGTGGTGATCATGAGAAAAAAGATGCTAAAAGGCTTGAACAATGGTTAGATTGAGATTCAAACATAAGAGGAAGAACAAGGAGAAACCCCTTAAGTTCAAAAATGAAAAGTATTAAATGTTTACAACCAACAAGTAAAGCAAGAGTCGACCTAAACACTAGATTAACTTGTACGCAAGTATGTACGATATGGTTGATTGGATTACAAAGCTTGAGCTTATATCAGAAGAGTTTTGATTGATAGATTAAGCAGAAATAAAGCAATGGGTCTTGTAAGACACTCGACGAAAACTGTCAAGTGACCCTTATCTTTTCATAGCTTGCTGTAATCAATTAAAAAAACTGGAAAGAGGATTGGTCAATCATTGAGTTACCTTTCTTGCCTGAAAGGTTCCGAAAGCAGTTAGAAGGGAAATAATAGTCCAACTTTACATAAACTAAAATTGTAAACTGAACCGTCACTAAAACCTATTGGGTGGAGATTAGTTAAAAAAAACATAAGAAAGTTTTCCCAGTTACATCTCCAACTTCACAACGTCTTTATCCATCGGCAATGATCTATTTTCCGTGCTATACATGCACTCTTGGAGTTACCGTCTGAAAACCTGACACTGTTCGATCAAAATGATTCAATAGAGTAATAATGCAAAAGTTATTGGTTCGATTTCCATTGAATTACATGCGTTTCTGCTTCTGTGCTAGCATAAATTAAGGCAAGTAAACAGGTCTGGTTGGTCACACAGTAAAAACCAACATTCGACCGACGTCTACTGATTGTACCGTAGTGGGAGTGATCAACTAAAAAATTCGAAAAGAAAATGATCAATTAATAAATCACTTCTCTCGCCTTTCGTTGAGTAGTGGTCACTAAAAAAGCCCGAATTAAAAAAAAAGGGGGAATGTGAACGCTATTGAACACAGACTGAGGGGCCAATTCAGCATACGATTACATTGGAAGGTGAAACCATGACTCAAAAACCCATTCAGGAGAAATGGGGGTTTAAAAACACATAAAAAGGTTTTGTCGACATAATAACGAACAAAAGTTTATATTTTCAGCTCCAGGCACTATTTTTACAGCCAGTACGCACGACAAATGCATAACTTTAGGCGCTGTAAGCTATTGAAACCAATTGGACTTGCTAGAAAGACCCTCAATGAATAGGTATATCTTGGGTAGACATTTCAGATCTGTTGCGGAAATATTTTTCCGCCATTTTAAAAAATGGCAGATTTTTGCCGTGTTGCCCCAGTCAGTTATATATTGTTGGAATAGAAATTCCACTCTATGGAGCTATTTACAATCAGATATCTTAAACCCTTGTTTTAAAAGGTTGACTGTGTTGATTGATAGCCATAAAATAGGGGAGGTAATTGTGTATGGAGGTGTTCGAAAGTTTATTCACATCCCCTTTCAAACGCATCCACAATTTCTTCTTTTTTTAATTTTTTTAATTCATCGAGAACCTTTTAGTTTGTGTAGACAAACGAAGAACTTCAGAGCTATTGCGTGGGCCAAATATTTGGCTACAGCGTGCAGGGATCAAATCCAAACTTCAATGACTTCTTTTGTAACCTATTGTCCACACTTTGACAGAATGTCATTTAAATCCATTGAAAACGTTCGAATATATGGTGTATACAAATAAAGGAGCTTTGTAGTATTGCGTGATAAGAACAGATAGCTACAATACAGGGAAGGTAGTTGTGCATGCAGTTACTCCAAACTTTAATCACTTTGGCCAACCTTTGGATGAAAATTCATTTGAATTCATTGGGAACTCTTGAAGATACTGTGTGAATAGGGAACTTCTAGAGATACTCTTGATTGTCAAGAGTTAGCTAGGATACAGGGGAGATAATCATTCATGGATCTGCTCCTAAATTTCCTGACTTGATTCATAGTTGATTATGTCTCCAAAACTTCAGAAAGATTTTTTTTAATCTATGGAGGAGTAGGTAATATCTTTTTTGTAACTTGACAATATTCGAAAAACGGAATTCTCAGACATTCTTGCTTTCGTGTACCAATTTTCAAAAGTTTTCGTCTGTTCGGAAGAAAAAAATGTTGAAAAGTGTTTAGTGACTTTAGAAACACTGTATTTTTCCCTCTAGTGTAAGTTTGTACACAACTCGAGTATCTTCGTACATAACAAGTTTCTTGACGTGGTGCTTTGTTGCATACACACATAGAAACAAACATGTCCACTTCCACAAATGGATGTCAGAGAAAAACCGCTTTTTGCATCAGCGCATGCGCAGTCCACAAATTCCTTGTCAATTCGCCGAGGCTAAACCAAATCAGCCATATTGTCTTCATGCGAGTTTTAGAACAAAATCACAAAGCGTTCATTTTCGTTTTTATCGAAATCTCCTTTGTTCGACAGCAAATGCAAATTTAAGTCGGTTCTCTTCGTTCCTGTGTTTATAACATCGTATGTGCTTTGCATTTAAAAGCCTATTTATTCATGAGATTTCTTAGATCCTTCGTGTACGCCGTTGCGCTTATTCGAATGGAGACATTTTGCCCTTTGTATGACTTTATTTCTTGATATCTCTTTTGGTCGAAAATCCAAAAACTAGCTGATAATTGTTCATGGATGTTCCAGACAGACGTGGGTGTACGCGAACAAACATCGGGTTATATATATAGTTCAACTCGTCAAAATGTAACTTCTATTTGAAAAGGGTAAAAACTTCAAACTCTTCAAATGAGGAGATTATTCGGCGTTGTTGGCTCGAGTGTTAATGTATACAGATTGTCTATTCCTTCATCCTTTGTATACGTGTTGATGATTCGAGGGGTTGTGGTCCTATACATGCTAGTTAGGTTTCAGGTCGGGCAGGAGTTTATTGAATATGATTATTGGTTCAATAGGATGCTTTCTGCGGGGTTTAGACAGTGGGGTAGTTCATTCGTTGTTTTTTTTATCATGGGGAAAGATTGGGTGAGTGTTAATATTGTTGGTATATGTTGGCAATTAGGGTGTATAACTTAGATTAGATTTGTTAGTCTATTTAGCCATGTTCTTATTAATAAAATGATAGTATCTTTCAAATCATTTAACATTATGAGTGTTAAGTGAAATTATTATTATTATTGTTATTACTATAATCATTATCATTATTATTATCATCATCGTCATTATTATTATTATCGTCATTATTATTGTTATCTGCAATTTCACCCCCGTTGCCTTGTGGTTAACGCTAGAAGTTGATCGACACCAGGTCTCCTCAAGTTTCCAGCCCTCCTCCTCAGACTCTCATAGACCATAGCAATACTGTGGTCCACAGTTCCTCCCCAGTTGCCTGGTGGTCATTGCTGACGGCTGAGGGACATAAGTCTCTTCAGGTCTTTAACCCACATCTCATCTCTTCCTTGCCTATCACACTAATGCTGTGGTCCTCATCTCTGCTTCCATTTTCCATCCTCTTCTGTTGAGTCGCTACTATTATTTAGTGTCATAAACCTTATACTTCTAATACTTTCTCAATATCCTTGCAGTTCATGACAGTGCTGTGGTCTGTGCAGTCTCAATCCTTCTCTTCATCTCGAGCTCCTCCAGTTTCGCTCCCACTGTCTTTGGGACAACTCCTCGTGCGCCTATTATTACTGGTACTACTCTGACTTACATGTTCCACATTTTCTTCAGTTCTCTTGGATTATTGTCATTATTATTATAATTATTATTATTATTATTATTATTATTATTATTATTATTATTATTATTATTATTATTGCAAGTTCACTCCAGTTGCCTATTGAATGCCTATTCAAGTCTCCAGCCCTCCTCTCAGCACTCTCATAGTCCACAGCAATGCTGTGGTTCACAGTTTCACACCAGTTGCCCGATGGTCATTGCGGAGGGTTGAGTGACTATAAATCTCCTCAAGTCTCCAGCCCTCCTCTCAACACTCTCAAAGTCCACAGCAATACTGTGGTTTACAGTTTCACACCAGTTGCCCAGTGGTCATTGCTGAAGGTTGAGTGAATGTAAGTCTCCTCAGGTCTTCAGCCCTCCTCTCATCTCGTCTCTCCCTCGCCTATCACAGCAGTGCTGTGATTCGTACATCTACTACCATTTGGGTGTTTTTACCCTCCCTCCACTATTGAGCCACTGTTAACCACTGGGTCGTACATCTCATCAATACGACTATTATTATTATTATTATTAGTAGTAGTAGTAGTAGTATTAGTAGTAGTAGTAGTAGTAGTAGTAGTAGTAGTAGTAGTAGTAGTAGTAGTAGTGCTGCTGCTATTACCATTTCGAATGGATGCTGGTGAGGTCAACGAAAAGCAACTGTATCCTGTTAAAGAGAAGGATGTTCAACCAATGTATCGTCTAAATAGTTATTCATAGAGCTGAAATATGGAACCTAACCAAGAGACAGATCTGCAAATTGAGAACCATGCAACGTGCACATGAAAGAATTATGCTGGGCCTTACATGGAGAGACCACAAGACAGCACAATACATTTGGGAAAAGACAAGAGTCAGGGACATCATAGAATCCATTAAAAATGACAGTGGGCAGGTCGTGTTTCAAGATTGAGAGACAACCAATGGACATCGCGACTCACGACATGGATCCCCAGGGATCACATGTGCAACCGAGGCCGGCAAAGATCAAGATGGAGAGACTAGCTAGACAAATTTAGAATTTATTGGCTCTACAACGCCCATGATAGAGAAGTCTAGCAACTTTTGGGGAAGATCTATGTCCAACGACGGACGTTAAAAGAATGATGATGATGATGATGATGATGATGATGATGATGATGATGATGATGATGATGATGATGATGATAGAATAAAGTGTGAAAAGTGGGGTACTTACTAAATTCTAACCAAAATCAGATTTCATGACTCTGTATCTTGTCCTGAACACTGGTTTCACTGGGTTTTTTTATATTTTAAAAAGGGAGATAACCTTGCGTGATTTAGTTCTTACCTTCGAAAGCCTGCGGATGTTCGTTTCATTTCATAAAGTACAGTTACCAATGGTAGTCTCATCGCATATAATGATGACTTTCATGGCCTCAGAAGCACCAGGAAGAGTCTACAGGAGAGAATTTTAACCCATTCAATTATCATTATTATCAATAATAATGACGTTAACCAAATTTGTCAATAATTTTGACGACTTCTTTAACTTTATTTGCGACCGTGTTATTTTTCCATCACTTTAATTAATAATTGTTTTAATACAACCAAAAAATAAGATAAATAAGTAGTAAAAACCAATTGGAAAGTGAGTTGTACTTTGTTAAATCGTAACGATTATAGTAATTAAATGAATTTATCAACATTACTACTGTCAATAATTTTGACTACTTATTTAACTTTATTAAAGATTGTGCTATTTTTCCGTCGCTTTGATTAATCGTTGTTTTAATACAACTGAAATATAAGAAGATAAAGTTAGATATGATGATAATGATATGAATTTATTGAGACTACTACGGTCAATAATTTTGACTACTTATTTAACTTTATTAAAGATTGTGCTATTTTTCTGCCGCTCAAAATAATAGTTGTTAAAATACCAATAAATTCATTCGTTTAATCGTAATGATGATGATAATTAAATGAATTTATTAAGACTACTACTGTCACGGATATAAAGAACACCAACATGGGGCTGATAAGAAGGTGTTGCAATGGAAGGTGAGTTCGAAAAGAAAATCACTGCCGTTTGGTCATGAAGCCTCTATCATGGAGCAGTTATAGCAGTCGAACGTAAACTGAGTCTCTCTATGGTTGAGAGTCGTGATTTCGATTCTAACTTCGAGCTTATTCTCTATTTTTCTGATTGTAAATTTCATTCGTTGGCACAGAAAGAAACAGTCCTGGATTGATAGTTGTATTGATACAACTGAAAATTCAGATGAAGGTAAATAAGAAGTCAAAAATTAATGAAATATTGGAAAATATGAATGTTTCAGTGACCATTACTCACAAAGCTCTCAACTGAAATCAAGGTAGAGGATTAGCTGATAGACAAACACCGACAGTAGAAACTTGCCAAAATTGTTTCTACTGACATGAAGTAGTCAATCATGTTCCTGTCAAGGAAATATTACTTAGGTGTATATAAAGACGGCATCTGTAATGTTTTTGCTTATTTCTGACTTTTGATAACTATTTTCTGCATATTATATAAGATTCAGACAAATTGCTGATGGAAGGAATTTCATTTTTTCCAAGATATATTTGGTTAGAAGAAAATCGACTGCCACCATTTTCACTTTCATATTTATAGAAAGATGTCTATAGATACAAAAAGTATTACATTTTGGAAGTTCTCCAAACACATTCTTCAATCTTTTTTGAGTCCAAAAATAAATTGGTCTTTTTTTTAATTCCACCATGGATATTTTTTAGGAAACAAATATTTTTAGAGTTATTCTTAACGTATCACAACAGGGAAATAGTATCTTTTCAAGAAACCAAAACTGTCTCCAAAACATAGGTTTCTGTCAATTTTTGAGCTGATCTTGCTGGCTGTTTATACATGTATCACGCGTACAGGTCACAATGATGAAACTGAAAATTTGAACATTTATTCGGTATGTCTACAATTTTTTTGTTTTATAATCCCCTCGATGTAGGTTTTCAGTGGGAGATTCGATTTTAATTTGCAATGTACGTTTATGCTAAATTGATCCCCCAACCTTTCCGTCCATTTTTTTTTCTTTTTAATTGAAGCTTTTAACAATCAATAACCAAAAAAGGGTGAGAAGAGTAACTTTTCTAATTTTGTAATTGTTCACCCCGAAACACAGCATGCTGCCAAAAGATATCGGTTGCATGATGGTTTCCATTGTGACTAAACAGACCTGCTGCTTTTTCTCTTCGAAGATTGGTTATATACCCTTCTAACAGACGAATGTGATTTTGGTAAATATAATGTTTACGAGGCTAAATGAAAAAAGTCATGAAAATATTTGGGGGTAAGGCAAAAGCATCTATCCGAATGAAATGAGCCCGTGTATATCTGTATGATAGATTATCAATAATATCTAAGACTTGTTAAACTAGCTCAGTCAATGAGACAGCTTCCTGGCAATCAGATGGTCGTGAGTTCAAATCACGAAACCTTAATTTTGGTAAGGATTTTTCTTGCTGTTATTGTGGTCATTACGATAGGAAAATAAAATTATCGCTAAAATAGTAGGAACTTGACAATATTTATGTATCCACAGTGTCTCTTGAACCCTTTGACGTCTTCTTCTTTAATGACATCCTTCTTTAAAAGATATAAATATCAGGGAAGATGCAAGTTAAGAGAAATAAGGGGCGGTGTTATGGGGGTTGGGGATTGTCAACTGTTAACAACCTCGGCAGCAGCAGCAGTAGGAGCGGCAGCTACCTTTTTGCGTCTGTCGTTGGACATAGACCTTTCCCAGGATTTGCCAGACATCTCTATCATTGGCGTCGCAGAGCCAGTACTTTCTGAATTTCTCTAGCTCGTCACACTATCTGACCTTCGGTCGGTCACAATTCCGCACATGATCGCTGGGGATCCACGCTGTCAGTCGTGATGTGTAGCAATTGTCTGACATTCCAGCAACATATCCAGTCCATTCCGTTTTTTAGTTTTCTAATTGTTTCTATGATATCTCAGACTCCTTCATTTTCTCTAATGTACTGTGTTGTCTTATGATCTCTCCATGTGAGGTTGAAGACGATTCTCTCATGTTCATGTTGCATGTTCCTCTGTTTGAGAATCAATATTTTGATTCGATTGCACGTTCAAGCTCAATAGGTGTCCATCGGGACGTTGCGTTGGTTGTACGCCTTCTTTTCATGACTAATTGGTTTTGCATGTTTTTGAAAGTTTAGCTTGCTCTACCAAAAGTTACCCAACTTAGTGCAATTTTTCGTTATATATCTGTTTTTCTTCTGATGAAATGATGAAGACTCGGTGTCCCAGGTTTATATAATTATGTACTTTCTCCTGCTCTGTATTTTCGATTTGTATTTGGATGGCTTGATATTTATGTATGTGTTGGACGTACAGGCCAGTCCAATGAAAAAAAAATGAACATCTATTCCTTAATCAGTTAAGAAATTGTTAGTATTTTGTCTTGTTTCATCAACATCCATAGACAGAAAGTGGACTCAATTTCTGATCACAACTTTTTTTTTTCTAAATTGGCTTTTATTATTATTACCTCAAATTCAAAGCCCCCTAAAAGGCAAGAAATTATTTAATTCATCAACAACTTTCTTCTCATAATTTTTAATTGATCACCCCCAATACGCACGGCATTCTTCCAAAAGATATTGGTGTTAGTTTCTATTGACTGACTCGTCAGAGCTGTCCTTTCTTTCTCTTCTTTTTTTTTACTCTTATTACGTCTGCTGACTGACATTAACAGTTTAAATATATTTCCTTATATATATATTTTGTCGAAAGGTCAGTGTTTGGGTTATTTTTAACGCCAAAATAGTTTATGCTGTAGTAAAAAAAAAAGTGTTTCTATCATTAGAAATCTTTTTTCCTACCTTATCTTCATTCTTTTTATAAGGAAAAAACTTCCAGAAATATTTCAGCAGAATTGCTGGATAGCTAAATTCTGAAGTAAAAGTGTACTTATTTATTTTTAGGTACCTATTTCCATATCATCGCACATAATAGGGGTTTAAAAATGAACAAGCGTTTCACAAACTGTGTGCTGTGTCGTAAAAGTGCACAGTGTTCGGGAAATCAAGCAAAAATGGACGAAAATGATCTATTTTAATGCAATTTGTGATTTTTGGTAAATTCTAGAATTATGCATTTTTCAATGAATATTTTGTAATTCAAAACCAAATTTTAATTCAAGCTTAAAATATCTTCTGTTTAGTCTCTTTAGTATCCAAACAAAAGTTAGATATAGTGTTATTACCAGAAAGTTTTACATCTATGTTTTATCATTAGTAGAACTATTGGCAAAAATGCTTTAAGAATATTTCTATTGATATTCGGACCATCCTCATCTTGGTTGTTTTTCATACAACGTTTCGACCATTGTACTCTATGGCCTTCATCAGGTATCATCCGGTAGGTGTGGGGAAGTAACGAACCGAACCCTTTATTTATCTGACGGGGGTATATTGACTGCACTCCCCTCTTAGCATTAGTAGTATTGTTATATTGCCTCACACGAGGATTGAACCTAGAACCATCAGATCACTTTACAGTAATTTGTCTGATGCTGTAACCACTGCACTATCCACATGGACCCCCGTCGGATAAATAAAGTGTTCGGTTTGTTACTTCCCCACACCTACCAGATGATACCTGACGAAGGCCGTAGAGTGCAACAGCCGAAACGTTGTATGAAAAATAACCAAAATGAAGATGGTCCGAATATCAATAGAAATAATAATAATACCTCATCTCAAAAATTCATCTTACATTTTTCATCTTTTTTTTATTTTACTATATAGTCTGCTCGTAGAAGTCGATGGAACTCAAACTATGAAGGTTTCTTGGATTATAGGAAATTTCAAGAAAATCAATCTTTTAGATAATTATATTGGGAAATTATGTTTTTATCATTTCAGCATATGATTTGATTATGCAAAAGACGTAGCATTTTTATAAAGGAAAATTTTTTTCTAATGTTGCTTAATCTATTCAAAATAGATCATACATACTTTGAAGTTGAAAGATATTTCAATTTTAGTTTCTTTTACTCTTTAAATTAACTGCTCTCAAAATGAGATGAAAATGTTAGCGGTCCTAATAAAGATTAAAATGCTGTATTTATATATTATTTGGATCAATCAAATATTTATATGTCCAAAAAACATTTTTGGTTATAGAAAAAAAACACTACGTCTTATGTCACCGTACAAGTTATGACAACATGTATTTTGAGCCATATACGTGTTCAGTGACGGTATTATGTAACCATTCAATAAAATTTCAGGACTACTGAATGAAACATATCTGCAACGAACACAGATCTGAAATCATTTCTTCAAGATTTTATACCAAAGAGAGATACCTCACTTAACAAGAACAATCTGTTCTACAAAATGTCTCATGAGATGAAAATTCCTTGAGTGGATTTATGAGCCCGTGGGATTTCAATAATTTATTCCAAATAAAACTATTTGGTCAATAAAACCTAAATCATAAACATATAAAGGATGTATGATGTACGAATTAATTTCTAAATAATGTATAATTTCTAATAACCATGTTGCTCAGAATTTTTTTAAAGTCAGTTTCTTAATAATCGTGGAGGCAGACTTTAATCTTCGCCAAGTTACGTTTTAGAGACGCCATATTAACTTAATTTGGATTATAATTGTATTTCTAGTCTTTTCTAATGAACTACGTGCAGTGCAAGAACTCTTAAGATGTGTGGTTTAATAATTATTGCCAGGAAATAAAGCACAACAAAGCGATAGTTCAAGACGAGACATAAAAAGCTAAAAGTCGTAGGAGTTAACACGTATCTTCTTTGTTCATGTTTTCAGGCTCACCTGGTTTTGAAATATTTCTTCATTTATTTGCTTTGATGTTGGCAATTTGGCACCTCTCGATGAATGGTATTTCGTTTTGTTTTTTGTTTTTTTGTTTTTTTTCTTCGTGCAAACTGAAAATATTTCAATTAAGATTTTATTCCGATTGAGACCTCTAGCTAAGTTGAATTTCGTTTTATAGTTCTTTCGTTATAAAAGATAAATACCATTGGATTCCACAACAAATGTCATTAAGTGCGTGCGTAACTTTGGGTGTGTAATTTATAAAATATATCATATAAAGTGGAGGGCATGAAAATGTCGGACAGATGTGCATACAATTTAGTTGGAAGAAACCATTTTTCGGTTTAGAACGCCGGTCAATTCACTGGTTAGATAGATAGATAGATAGATAGATAGATAGATAGATAGATAGGCAGGTAGATAGACACATAGGCACATGCATGGCACGTTTACGGTGGTTCATATAAGGTGTCCCAAAAAGGACACATTTTCATTTCATACATACGCACCCAGGCAGCCAGTCGGTCAGACCTGTTAAACTTGAATGAGAAAAAGTGGAAAATGCTAAAAGCAGCGTGATATTCATCGCTTAATTCTTTTTTTTTTTAAATAACCCTTTGAAATAGGCCATGAAAAGAAGAAAGTGTAGAATGAATCATTTGTATAGAGATAGGATGATTTTATTGTATGTTGCAGTCTGGATTTTGGTATTTATCCATGCATCTTTTGAAAAAGCGTCTCACTATTATAGGCTGTGCTGTATATTCTATGCAAACAAACACATTTTGTTGTAGGTGTGACTTAAGGAACACAAAATTAATTCTAGATTAGTGTTTCTCAATCTTTTTCGACTCTATGACCGAAATTGACAGTTAAAAAGATTTTGAGGCCCCCCTTTCTACAATGAAGCATACTAGATGTTGAACAGGTAGAATAATATGTGAAAGTGATAAATTTTCCAAAATTTAGAGCTTTGAATATCTATAAGGAACAGATTCTTCGGAAAATAAATACTGATATACGAACTTTTGGGCAATTACTAATTTTGGTGTTTTCTCTATTCTCTCTAAAGAACAATGCAATTATTCCATTTCTTCTGTACGTTATTAAGTTGATGAGTTAATCATTAGTTACTATGGAATAAATAATGAAAATAGTGATTAATAGTATTCTAATATTAGGAATTAATAGTATTGGGAACTAACTCCCTACGCCTTAACATGATTCAGTTTTGATCTGCGTTTTGCAGATTGCTTTTCAAATTCCAAACTCTCCCAATGTATGCACATAGCCCTTTGTGTGATATGCGCCCACGTTCGGAAGCGCTGTTTCAAATGACCTGCAGAGGGTCTTGTTAAATGAGAAAATGTTCTCGATTTATTTCCCTGCTTGCTGGTATAAACAAGAGTAATAGTTATTTATTCAGCTTCAGGATCTTTCGCTTTTCTTTTTTTGGTTCCTTTGGGCACGTGTAATTTACCGGATATTTAGTTTTATCCAAAACATCGTCAAAATGATAAATGCCAAACATTTATCTAATATTTCTCCTTCTATTTATCTTTCTAAACATTTTCCCTTTCTTCCGTGTGTTCTTTATCTCTATTTGACACGAGAATGTGTAAGATACACCGAGTAGTTTCCAGGGTAATTTGATGCAGAAAGGAAATGTCAGCTAGATAACGTAAAAAGAATCGATTAGCCGAAAAAAAGAGTCCCTAGCTTAGATATTATTGTATCTGCAGGCAGAGCCGGATTTACACCTTCAGATTTGGTGGACCCTAACACAGAGAATCAAAATGGGTCACACAAATAGCACAATTTTCAAACATGTTAAAATAGCATGAAATTAAAAATATTGACGAATAAAGATGCTAGTTAAATAATGTAGTCCCTACAAGAGAGTTTGTAGCATTACTTCATTCTTTAACCCATACTCGAATTTGTCTAGAGCAGGATTACAACCGGTAATTTTGCTATTTTATTTGAAGCCAGTAAAGGCTTTTAATGAATCAAAAAATGAATTCCAATCGGTAGTTATAAATCTATTTCTCAGTAAATAAACTAATCTTTGATGAGGGGACTCGGGCAATCTGACTATGTTTGTAGGCTTCTTGTTATGGCTTTCGTTTATTAGCCTAATCCTGATTGGCCATATTTCACTCTTGTCGCATAAGAAGCAAATAACTTCTGGTGAATCGAACCATTGCTCCAGTTAACAATGTATCGCTCACAAAATTTCCTCACATTCACTCGTTTTTAATATGACTACGACCTTTTCTTCCCAGAACAAGGCTCTATCGGGATGAAGCTCTCACACAAAACGAGATTTAGGCTCAAGGCGAGATTTGGTATTCTGTTTAATGAGAAATGATAAAAGTGATGTTATGATAGTAGTGAGAAAACCCAAAAGAAAAAAAATGGCGCGTCGAGAAACTAATATTGCTGACTTAATTCCAGGAAAAAGTCTCTTTCTTTCTTCGATTGCTATAACACTGGTCAGCAAAATTGAACTTTATTTAGTCATCAAGGTTGCAGTATAATTTCTAAGGTCAACTTTCGACAGAGATTACAAATTTTGATTCTGCTCCACGCAAGTATCATTAATATGATTCGCGTTCTGTTTTCAGTGTCATCGTATCTGAGAGATTTTCGGCGAAGGTTGAATGAAATCAAGCTCTGCATCAGTTAGAACTTTCCAACGTAAAAAATCAAAGTTTCTATGAATAAGATATGCAAAGAAGATATCATGCTGAAGGGCAAAGTTAAAATTTGTGTTTTGTGCCTTTTTTATGCTTTCAATGGTTATACGCTGAAAAATAGCTTTCTTCTCCTCCTGAGAGCTAGATATGATACAGGAAATCGTATTACATTTTCATTATCATCATTCAAAACGACAAAAGTATACCATAATGTATGCCTGATTTAACTGTGTTACTGGCCAGAGTAATCGTTGGAAGTACTAACCATCAGATACTCCTTCAATATAATCACTATTTTGTAGTGTCAGTTTTCATACAAGGATCATCTGGTAACGGTCCATATAGATCAAATTAAAAAAGGTTCTTTGATACTCCAACGTGTCTTACAATATTTTTCTTTTATTTTTATTATATACTCATTCATAAAAGTTATAATTTTTGACGTCCACTGCAAAGATACAGTTGATTTCCTCGATGGATCAAAATACTGCATTGGGTTCGAGCTTGTTTTACAAATGCCTCAATTGTATCAACTTTTGTATATAGATTACATTGTTGTTTTTTTATCGTCGTTAAAAACCTTCTGCTGTTGCTGGCGTTACTTTTAACGGCAGTTTTAGTTAGTCACATGATGCCTAATATTTTTCTCGCTAGCTACTACTATGAGGATGAGATAGCTAAAAGAACAACGGCAATAAAGCTTCTCATTCACTTTCACCTAACTACTGTAATTCAATCAATTTTTCACCTCTACCCTACCAATAGCAATCAGGGAAACTTTTAAAACTTCGGGACTTTCATGATGATTAAGTCTTGATTTCCAAGAATCTAGTATCATCTCTATAGCCGCTGCCGATAGAATTAGAAACTTACATCTCTATGTCTGAAATGTCTGTCTCATTAATCTCTGCCATTGTAAATTTTCCAAGTGCTACTACTGTCTACATAATTGATCATCCCACTGATTATACGGCGACTTGGAAATACGGTTTTCCCTCATCTATGTTTGTGACTCTCAGCAAGTTTGAAAACAAACCCGGAAGTCTGAATTCAGAAAGGCTAGCGCTTTTCATACAAGCAAGGGCAGTTGCCGAAATCTTTTGTCAAATTTGCATCAAAAATTGAGTCATCAAACATCTTTTCGATTCACAAATATTTACGAATAGAAATTTGTGCATTTTCCAGATGCATACCCAAAATTTACAAAATATATTATGTGTTATCAATAAATAAAATATACCTTTCATCTTTGACTGTTATCTTATTAAAATATTGCTTAGTTATTCCAAAATGTTACTTCTTTTATGACAAGTCACATAATCGGGTATGTGGGAAATTTAAATTCATGATTTTTTTTTTTTTGGCATTTTTATGTTTTCATATGACTAACAATTATGCACACACACACACACACACACATATATATACATATATATATATACATATATATATATATATATATTTTTATATATATATATATATATATATATATATATATATATATATATATATATATATTCGCTGTCTTAGGTACATGTAGTGATCTACTTTCTCCAGTTCTGTGTCTTCAAATTTGATCTCAGGGTTTTTATTTCCTATGTGGTTGTTGCACATGATTTTCGTCTTGCTGAAGTTCATATGTAGACTGACTTTCTTGTTCTCTTCATTTACTCCATCAATCATTAGTTGGAGGACATGCAGGCTCTCTGCAGAAAGGGCAATGTTGTCTGCAAATCTGAGGTTGCTCAGATACTCGTTATCTATTCTAATCCCTTTACTCTCCCAGTCTAGTATTCTGAAGATCATCTTGAAATAGGCTGTGGAGAGTTTGGGTGAACTTGTATCACCTTAGCTTACTCCTTTCTGAAGCTGAAAGGGATTTGAGTCTTTATGTAGTCTAATAAAGGAGCTGCTGTGATTGTATATATGTTTCAGCACCTCGACGTATACTGGATCAACACCTTGTCGAGTGATGGCCCCAATGACCTTAGGGATTTCTACTGAGTCGAATGCCTAAAAGAAGGAGAGATCAAGCGAAAAATCACACTATGATGGCAAGCCTTTGGCAGAGCAAGCACAATCTTCAAAAATAAGAAGATCATGTTATTAAAAAAAAGGGGGTATAACAAATGCATCCTCCCAATAGTCACTAATGGAGCAGAAACAGGGAACATACCCAAAAGACAGATTCGCAAATTGAGAACTATGTAACGTGCACATGAAAAAAATTATGCTGGACCTCACATGGAGAGACCACAAGACAGCAAAGTACATCTGGGGAAAGACAAGAGTCTGGGACATCATAGAATCTATTAAAAACCTAAAAGGGCTGGCCATGTTGCAAGAATGGAAGACAACTGATGGACATCGTGACTCATGACATGGATCCCCTAAGATGACATGGATCCCCCCAGATGACATGGATCCCCCGAGATGACATGCATAACCGAAGCTGGCAGAATATCAGATTGGGTGACGTGCTAGACAAATTCAGAAAGTATTGGCTCGGCGACGCCCATGGTAGAGAAGTGTGGCAAATCCTTGGGAAGATCTGTGTCCAACAACTGACGTTGGGAGGCTGATGATGATGATGATGATATATATATATATATATATATATATATATATATATATATATATATATATATATATCTATATATATATATATATATAATAGCGCCGAATGTGGGTCTGTTCATAAATTTAACAATGGTCAATATGGACGATAATTGCTTGAGACAGCTCAATTCTTAATCGTCAGGTATGGCGACTGAAGTCTGGTGATGAAGTGGCTTAGGCACTTCACGGTAACAGAGATAAAAATTTTATGTCTGACTCTCTGAACACTTAACGTGATATATGTCAATTTACTCGGACGGAGGGTGGAGTTATGATTACATGATCCTTCTCGTCAAATGAGAACATTGCAAAATGTCCATCGGCAAGAATCCACTCTTTTTCCAAACTTTTAGTTTTGATTTTTGTTTTGAGGTAGAAGGACGTACTTTTCGTCGTCTCTTCTTCAATCATGCTTCCTGTTAGCGGTTACCCGAAAAAGAAGTTGAGAAACCATTAGAAATTAAAGTGTTGAGATTTTTACCAACATAAAAAAACGCCATCGAACTATTCGCAAGACTAGATGAAGAAAAGCAACTTCTAAAATGCGCTGCCCCAAGTACTTACAGTTGTGTGATCTGGCCGGCGATGAAGAAAAACCTTTATCTTTCAACTGGAGGGAAAGTTACCGTACTCTCATTAGAATAAGCTTAGTAAAATCGTTCCAAACGAACAACTAAGACCGATGTAATAAAGAGTGCAACAAAATAAGACCTTCTATTGCAACTCTTAGAAGCCTAATAATGGTTTAACAAAAGAAGGATTCATAGTTAAATCGATATTTTCTTTTCCCTAAATATTTAACTGCTAACATTTTTTACACAGTTGTTACCAAAGGAATAAAGTTAGGGAAGATAGGTGGAAATGTTTATTAGAAGAGCAATCGAATTGGTACGACATTGATTAATATTCAATTTTTAATAAACAATAATCTACTGCAACAACCAAAAGTTAACTTGTTTGATTAAAGATTATTATTTCTAATGGAAAAAAACAAGTATCATCAGTTGAAGTCATTTCAAAGTGTGTGTCGTTCACCAGCCTTTCATGGCAAGATTTATCCATTCTTAACATAATAGAACAAAGGTACACTTCAGCTTTCCTCCCCCAGGACAATGACAAAAGAGATGAAATTTCAATTCTTACTAAAAACGATTTGAAAACAAGGTTGCAGTTTTACGACTTACGAAAGGAGATGATAAATGTCTAACCTATGACAAATTTTCAAGTGAAGCTGATGGTTTCGCCTTGTTCAGGAAGTCCTGACGGAACCATTGTTTATTCACAGGAGGTTGCTCATTAATATTTAAACAAGAAAAGAGATACCATTCATCGCACTCATCGCAACACATCTCGGGACTACAACTGTCCGGCCAATTGCAGTTTGGTGAATCCAAAAGCCAACGGTTTCATAGAGTGCGATCCTGAGAGTTTTGTGCTTTTGGAGGACTGGTCTTCAGTAGACATTTAAGGGCTTCAAATCAATTAGAGAAATCCAGGAGGTACGGATGTTTGAGAGAATAGGACTACACAGACCTACCCTTGCCCTGGGTGATTGGTCAAATAAACCACGCCATCGTCTCCAACGAAAGAATCCTGTACTCTACCAAAAAAGCAAGATTTGACGCGTCCTTTTTATAATGACGACCTCAGCCATATGGATCTTGTTAGAAACTAATGTTTGATGAAAGTGTTGGTTTTGTTCCCTAAGATTTGATAAATATTCTCCGTACCAAATTGTTTCAAATGGAGCAATCATTTTGTCTCTGCTGGAAGCGTCAGCATCACAAATACTCACATCATCTAGCCTCATCATCGGTTCTGTATTCACACTTGGATGCAAAAAACAATTGGGCCTAATGATTTCTAACCCTGAACTTGGGAACATCGGGCAGATAACCGTCTATTGTTAGCTTAAAATTGCGCCCTTTTTTCTGGATGTCCTGAGTATTACTCTAAACAGCATTTTTGTTTTCTTATCGATCTGGGTAAGACCTAAAACTGTTCCATTTTTTACTTTTGGCCATTGTTTCTAACGTTCGAAACGACGGTCAAAAGGTCAAAATATTAGAACGACTGAGCAGTAATGAGACAATGGTCTCTATCAGATGTTGCCAGGAACTGCCCTTTCAGTGCAATAGTTATTAAGAAGTGCTCAATTTTGCAGGACCCAAAATTCATTGAATTCCCTGAAACTTATTTCTTCATGAAGTAAGTTTCATCTGATTATGTAGCTGGGACGATATCTCGTAAAGGTTGTTGAATCTGATGAATACTTAGATAAGGTCTTGGGCACCCATGATCTATTGTACATAAATTTATGCAAGTCAACCCAATCAGAACATCTTGACAACCCCTTTACTTCCAATTACCCACACACATTCCGTGTACAAAAAAAACAACTGTGTCGAGAAAAGGTTTCAACAAGTCCTAGAGGCGTTTGAATAGACTAGTTATTTTGGGTGCTGTGAAAGGAATTGCTTCAATTTATTGCACATTTAGTATCCTTAAAAAAACTTTTTAACTACATGCCTGGCATCGAGAATCAAATTGTTTAGGCTGGTATATAAACATTCAAATGTTTGCATTTTTCATAACAATCAAACACAACGAGCCCGCAAAAGGTGTGATCCTCAGCGTACGGAATTGAATTCTTGACCCAGGGTTCATTGGTGCCCTTGCCCTCATTCGTCTTTGGGAACGAATTATTCCTGCTTTGTCCAAGAACAAATCTAACCTTCCCACCAGGTCCGGCACAACCTTCCCGGCTGTGCAGGTTAGATATTGTAATTCTTCGGAGTAGGCCTGCTACCTGCATAGACTTTACCAATTGTTTACTAGCAGTTAGAACACAGTCCAGTTTTGCAGCCTTCAGTTCATGAATAAATTGAAGAACATAGGTGGTAACATTCAACAATTTCAACAATTTTGATTATTTGATATAGAGAACAACATACTACGTACCAGAATCAATGTCAACAATGTAATTCACAGATGGGACACGATTTTATTGTGGTATGGACTTGGATAATTCATATTACGTTGGGGTGAAGAAACTGGTTCGTCCCCAAGCCATCCTGGTCAAGAAAACCAAGAATCTAAATTTTACTTTTCTGCAGTTAAGTCCCTGGTCACCAAATCAGCGGGAATTCTCTGCAGAAGATACATATTTGAAATTTATTGCCAAATTGAATTCATGATTCAATTTGGCCTCCATCTCTGCAATATCCTGACAAAAAGATTTTGCTACTGGTTTGCTTGAAAAGCAACCAGGATAGAACATCTTGTGCGTCTACTGCAATACACACGCTTCCAAAAAAATCAAAATGGGCACTCAATATAGTAAAGAAGCATTTGACAACCAGAACTTCAATATTTCTAATATTCGGACCATCATCATCTTGGTTGTTTTTCATACAACGTTTTGGCTGTCCAGTCCCTGCTCAAATGTGTCGTGGTATAGATCCACCTAATCCCCATAGGGATTTAACGCTTACTTAATACTTGAGATTAGATAAGAAGGAATCTGACGTCCAACACTACTTTTTCAATCTTTTTATGCTCTTAACATAGGTTTCTCTCAAGTAATTCTGGCTAGCTAGCTATGCGTGTATGTTTCGATTATCAATGCCCAACAAAAGCCATTGATCAACCCCTTTCTCGTTTTTTTTAATTGATCACTGCTGCTAAAAGACGGTAACCTGACTGTTTTTACTGAGCGATTAACCAGACCTTTATTCTGTACCGTTTTGACAATAACAATGAAATAGTTGATTTATGGAGTTACAGTAAGTAACCCAACCATTTGATACGGAGAAAAAAAAGTCTATTTGGAGGGTGTCACGTTGAGACCTCACCTATTCGTCCCAGCATCACTTCCTCTTTTTTAAATAATCTGTTAAGTCGTGATTGCCATCTCCTGTCTCGTTACATTCTGCTTAATCTCGTCCTTGTTCTGGAATGTCAGCCCGAAAAACCAAAAAGTACTAAAAAATGGATTAAAATATATACAAAAGAAACCTCGATGATTCTGTATTTTCCATGGAACGGGAGGAATAGTTCACTCGGTCATCGTGTATAGAACATCCGTTCAGTGTAAAAGCTTGCTCAATGAGAAATGACTACGAACTAAAAAAAAATCTAAAAGAGGTTTTATGTTCACGCATGCGCAGTGATATCCCTCCAGATTGACAGCCGACTCACATCAACACTGCGGAGCCAGCTTTTCGAAAAATTCAAAATGGATTGATACTTCACGGAGAGACCCAGTTTATTAGAATAAGCTGGAAAGTCGGACAATCCATGCACAAGTTATCTCCCTTACACCTACAAGCGTGTACAGGGATCGGTATATCAGTGTTAGTGCTTGTTAGTTAGGAAACCAATCAGTCAATGATAGCAATCGGTACTAGAGATGATAGTGCATCTGAAAACGTCTCATGGAAATTTTCCTGGGATTAGCTGAGGTAGGGATGGAGTTGGGACCATTTGAAAAGAGCCCCATGAACCCAATAGAACAACCCACCCCCAAAACAATAGAAACAGTAATTTGAGCACTGCATTCCTACTGGTATTATACAATGAGTATATTCATTAGTACATAAAATGGGTAAATGATAATTCAGTCTTTTTGGTCGTTTTTCCCCAATTAAGAGATTCATTCAATCTCACTAAATGCTCGAATGGGCACGTCAAGGATCCAAGCCCCCGGGCCCTAAAATCTCTGAGTACGCTTCTGCCAATACTTTTCCACCATGTCTGAATGTACTGTAGTATTTAATGTGACTCTCATGTGATTCATTTCGAAATGTGACCATCTAGGAGATAACCACTTCAAGGTGAAAAAAATAATCTAATTCCTCTTGTCGTTTGGGAAAAAAAGCGGTAAAAATGCATTATTATCGGCCTTAGAATCGGAAAATATAAAGAGAACAAAAATGGGTCTCGTTAGTCTCTCAATAGAAACTTCTTGTAAGGGGTATGTTTTGGCAGCTTTCCGTGTTGGTGGTGATCAATTCATTACTTTGAAGTCACTCCTCTCACTTTTTGTTGGACAGCGATCACTAAAATCGTCCGAATTTTCAAAAAACAAATTCGACCAGACACAAATTAAGGAACCAATCGAGCATAAGCTTATATTGCAAATCTATCTTTGGGGGTGGGGTCACAGAAAAAACGTTTTTCTATGCGTGATAAGAAGGGAATAATTGAATTGCTCCATCGGTACGACTTGTCTGCGCAATGCATACATAGATAGTTAGTCAAACGGACTGGCTTGAAAACTGAAGAAACTTGAGATGAGAGTTTTGTGACAGTATTGGTTGACTGTTTTTAACACGAAACATTGAATCATTTTGTCTTTTATTACATTTTTCTTCCAAAAGTTGATTCGTTGAGAGAAAAGAATTCTGGCGCAAAGGACGGGGACTTGCACAAGATGAAATGTCAGATATTAACAATTTATCGCTAGATTTTCAATGGAATAAAATTTCAAAAAATAGGGAAAAACAAAAACAAAAAAAAACTAAAGCATTTGAATTGAACCGTAGTTTTCTTCGTGGAGATATTTCAAAATTTAAAATAAATCAGATTACAAGTCTAGTTAGTCACTCAATAGAAACTGTCACGTTTTTAATCTGTATGCTGTGTTGGGAATGATCAATAAAAAAAATCGAGAAAAAAGGTTGTTAATGAGTAAGTTACTTTTTGTAGGGCAGTGGTCACTAGAGAAGTGTGAATTGTCCTGAAACAAATATGAATACTACCGAGCATATAATAAGGGTCCATTTCAGCACATACACACATTTTCAATTTGATCCTAAACTAAAAACCTTTTTCCGGGCAGGGGTTCGGAATATACATAACAAGGTGTGAAAGTTTAAATATTCAGCCCTCTAGCTCCAAAGGTGCTGACTGTACGCCGGAGACATACATAGATGGCAAGCCTACCAGCTAGACTTGAACATTGAAGAAACCTAAGTTGCCAGTTTTTGTGACAATTTTCGTGACAGTTCTCATGACAGTTTTTAATTGAAGTTTTTTTACATGCTAGCATATAAATAAATACTAAATTATATAAATATTCAACTTTTGGTGAATAGTTTTCCTTTAAATGGAATAGATCTTTAAATTTGGCCTTGGAAAGGGAAATAAGTATTAGAATAAAAAGTAGATATTCTTCCAGATAAATGGATTGAAATTTTAGATAATTCGAGATTAGGTTGATGCAATTCTAGATATGAATCGAGAAAAAGATTAAGTGGTAAGATTACCCCAATTCTTTCTTATAAATCTTTTTGTCGGGCTCAAAAGAAGTTGCATGTCGAAGTTTCAGCATCCTTGATAGCTTACCTTCTGGTGAGGGCCATTGTCAATAGGGGAAACTAAAGTCGACCAGAGTAGATAGAACCGAAAATCAGAAATCCATGTTACAAAGCCTGTCAACTTGGCGAGATTCTCTGATTGGCGAAATAAACATATTTTCGTGAAAAGATTTTGCTTTCACTTTGATCACACAGACTTTTGATTATAAAAAACATTTTCATCCTTATTTTGATTAAATAAACTTTTGATCAAATTAAAACTGCACACATACACACACACACATACATGCATATATATATATATATATATATATATATAGAGAGAGAGAGAGAGAGAGAGAGAGAGAAAGGGAGAGATTTCCAATTATCTTGAAGACAAGCTTTACTGACAAAATTCCGATTTATATACGTATATATATATATATATATATATATATATATATATATATATATATAGAGAGAGAGAGAGAGAGAGAGAGAGAGAGAGAGAGAGAGAGATGAAAAAAAGATGGAACTTTGTCAGTACAGCTACATTGTTGATTTGGTGTAACATGTATCGGTTGTAAAAAACTCTGAGTTCTTTTCCAAATTTTCTGTTCATATAATTTCACAGCGTCAGTATTCTGTCATCATTGTATTTTCCCCGGCTTTCTTCGACCACTTTTCTATTATAATTTTTTTAGTCCCTTAACAAAGAAAAAAATGCCTATTCAGATTTGATGAATTCTGTTCATTAAGAAGTTGTCGATATGTATTACGACCTCCCCATCCACGTGATAATCAACTACAGTTTCACTTATCCGCGTTTGGTCCAATTTAGTTGAAGGGTTGGGGTGTGTGGTAACATGGGTGACTAGCACTTGTTACTTGTCGATTGGTTGCCGAATTTCCTCCTTATCAAAGATTTGTGATGCTTGGTGGAGAAACTCCAAATGACAAAACACGCATGACAAGCATAAGCCAATGACAATATTCTAAAAAAAAGATGCTGTCTCTATCCTGGTTTAGAAGAGGGCATTTGTTTGTGCGTCAATTTTAACAGAGAGAGACAGACCGAAAAACAGACAGACAGAGACAGTAAGAAAGAGAGAGAGGGAGAGAGAGGGAGAGAGAGAGAGAGAGACTACACTGAGCAGAAAATATCGTCTTATAGGAGTCTTTTATAAACAAATTTTTGTCAGATTCGGAACCACGTGGCCCTCAGACCTGCCGAGGTGCCTGCGGATTAACACTACTTTCAATTTGTTGCATATATATATATATATATATATATATATATATATATATATGTATATGTATATATATATATATATATATATATATATATATATATATATATATATATATATATATTTACTATCCTGGGGGTTTAACTTTGACCACGTCAATCACGTGATTTCATTCAGATCAACACTCAAGATATTACTCATGTCTATGAGTCAATCACGTGATATCACTCAATTATTTCAATGTACTTATCAAAAGTATCATATTCTCGAAATGTGCCAAATGTTATCTAACATTCCATCGAGATCTAAATGCGTTGATAGCATCTAGTTCCCAGAAATTAGTATTTCTATGATTTTTTTTCAAAAAAAACAATGATACGTTTTTTGATGTATGGTAAATGAGAGATCATATAAATCAATACAATTTAGATAAAGTAAATGTTTAAGATTAAAGTAACATTTGATTCATTAATTGATTACTCACTTTGCTCGGAATCAAGGTTAAGTAATGTACCAAAATGTAGTATATACTGGCGAAAATAGTGTTTATTTCATTTGCTATCTCCTCCTAGATGCTCCAGCAGGATGGTGAAAGTAACATTAGGGGCATGATGACGAAATTGATTAATCAATATATAAGCAAAGAGAGAGAGGGGAGTATTAAAGAGAGTTATAGTGAGTGATAGCACTGGTATGTCGGCCATTAAATGAAATTATCCCCCTTGGACTGTGCTCTTTAAGAATCACGAGTAACACTTACATACAAGGTCTTCATTCATTCATTGCATTCATTCAAAATTATTTTACACTCGATTGAATACCTGCAACAAGGAGACTAAAGACTCAATGTACGTAAATAGAATTGGATACGATATTTCTAAAAAAAAATATGTTCCTAAAATACGAAAAAAATACGCTGCATATGGCATGTGTAACAGTTTTTAATTAATTAAAAAGATTTCACGTAGAGTTATTATGTAGGACAGTAATGTAAGCTTCTCTCTCCCTCTTTCTCTCTCTCTCTCTCTCTCTCCACATGTGTGTATATATATATATATATATATATATATATATATATATATATATATATATATTTATATATATATATATATATATATATATATATATATACATATATATATATATATATATATATATATATATACATATATATATATATATATATATATATATATATATATCACATAAGATTTCAACTGCTTTTTGCAACTTTTTATCTAGACGGAAGCACTTCAGAATATACATACAAATATATCCATTGTTTAATGATAATCTATAATAATATATATATATATATATATATATATATATATATATATATATATATATATATATATATATATATATATACTCCTGCTTAATCAATTTTTTTTTACAATTTGCGTTTTTGATCCGATATAAAGGTTAAGTATTATATTCATTCGTTCATTTTACATAGAATTTAATCATTTTATACGTCCATGTACAAGAAATATTTGAGTTGAATGGAGTTTATCACAAGCTTTATATTTGTACTTTTACCAAATGTTGTATGATATTTATTCATCTGTTCATTTTGAGAAATGTCTCCTAGTCTCTCCACTCACTAAGTAATGGCTTTGCTCGATGGTTAAAGTTCACATTATTATTCATCATTCATTACCCTGCATTTCAGTTTAAACACTTCCTGCAGAAAAACGACCAAAGAGAATCCAGTTTTAGTGTCAGAAATGAGTGTAACACTAGACTTTGTTTTATACCTTTAAGAAGGTTTGTTTTTCGCCCAACCAAATGAGGTTTAAATGATTATTTTGTCATTCTTCGGTATCACAACTCAGACGGCTTGGAAATTCTGAGTATAGATTCAAAGTATAATTGATATCTTTGTTAAGTACCGTTTTTTTTTACTCATTAATTTAGTAAGTTATAGCATCTTTAATCTATATTTACATCATTGATTTTTGACGTTTAGATGAATATCAGTAGTTGGCATAAAGTAATAAAGTAATTTCACATTGAAAATGGCTATTTGAATTGAAACGAATGTTCGAAAACTGATGTTTTGTGCGGTAGTAATTTTACTTGGGATGAAGAAGATATCTAGGGCTGAAGGCCAGAGGAGCTTGGCATGGGGTTATCACCTGTTTTAGCACCACAGTTTCATGATGAGTTGAAGCAACTCGTCAAAAGATCAACCCGTAAGGCTGACGGGAAGGGATTGAAGAATTACAATCTTGATCAGTTCACACTGGCTGAACAATACGCTTTCTTCAAGGGTGAAACAATGACATGATTTTACACAATGAGGGAAAAGCTCAGGAGCTTCTCAACCAAAACACTAGCTTTAAGGCTGGAAACAATGTCAGATCAGGAGCAAGTTGCAAGTCAGCTAATATATAGAGTGGTGTTGGCAACATCATGATTTCTTTCGTCCAACAAATAACATGAGGGCTACTACAGGGCCGACAAATAGAACCAAGGATGTGGCAGGAAAGGCACAAGAGCTACGTATGGCTGAGCTTCCATGCTGTCCAAAGTACAACAGCCCAAAATGGAGAGGACAGACAAAAGATCATTCTGATGAGTTCTTTTTCATAAACGTGGTTCAGTCACAGGACCCAAAACACTAGGATGCTGCGTCCATGACCTTGTGTTATTCACTTTCCAGTTCCAAAGGAATGTTGTAGAGGTTATCCTGAATACTGGTGATCAAGTGTTTGTCCCTGGACTTGTTCTCCTTTGGGAAACCAAGACCAAGATCTTCTTGCTTGGCCTTAAACACTTTTTAAAACTTTGAATGCTTTCTACAGATAGGGTTGCTCACCGAAAGAAAGCGTGTCGCATTGTAAATTGGGATGATGAGCAAGGATGTAGGTGTGCAGATTCTTTTATTTTTATGGACAGTCAAAGCTGCACATTAATTTCATAATATTTTATATATTTCCCTTGTCTTAAAAATAAAATAAAATGCGGATTTCATAATGCACTGGGAGACTTGCAGCCAATCTAACGTGGTTAATGAAGTTCTACTGTATTCAACTTGTTGGAAATACAGATCAGATGAGGATTGTTGCGTAAAGCAGAACAAGTGGTAGCCTTAAGGTAAAAAGTCTAGAGAGTATGCCATGTGTGGGAAATTTTTTGTAATGTTCTGCATGGAACAATTGGAAACCATCATCTAAAACTGTTAACATGGTTCAACATTGAGTTGTTTCAGTATTTTTTAAGTGATTTTTGCTTGCTCGCTGGCGGTTATGGATGTGCTACGTAGATAGGCCACACCAATGGAGCTATAGACTCCGTTTTTCCAACAAGCTCAACGCTGCTCGACTCGAGCTAAGAGCGTATTCAGCTTGAACTCACGTACTTTGTAGATTGGACCGCCACAAAACTTTGCTCGGGAAAGGGAGGGGGATTTTCAAAAAAACAAAAAATATTTTTTCCAGGTATAATGAGGTGAGATTATTAAAACTTCCATCCCTCTGGCTCTATAGGTAAATCCTGTATTCATGACACATACACAGCTAGCCAGCAAGGCATGATCACTTAAAAACTGAAGAAACCTATATTGAGAGTTTGGGTTGATGATTTCTGATATATCATCATCATCATCATCATGTCTTTTGTCGTCAATCGTTGGGCAAAAACCTTCCCCAGGATTCATCAGACCTCTTTATCAAGGGCATTGCAGATCCGATACTTCCTTAACTGGTTTAGTTATTCTCTCCATTTTGTATTCGACCAGCCTCAGTTTCTTATCTGATCTCTCGGAACCCATATTGTGGGTCCTGATGTCTCGGACGCCTGTTTTTTCCCTGAGATATTGTGCTGTCTTGTGATTCTCAAACTTTGACGCTGCGGTTGTTTAATTATTGACTGTGATTGCGAGTTTCTACCATGTTCCAATTTTCTACTGCGTGTATCATATATTTGTCGTGAGTAATCCACTAGTACATTATATCAGTTTTATTTTGAACATTTTGAGCACTTTTATTGTAATTACCGGAGTATATATATATATATATATATATATATATATATATATATATATATATATATATATATATATATATATATATATATATATATATATATATATATTGCCACTTTGATTTCATATCGGATAAACTAAATCCGCTTGCATCGAGATTTTTAATTTATCACGTCGGTACCAGAATTCAATTTGGAACAATTATCTCACAAGATTACTTAATTATTCCTGGATGGAATAAAGTTGGGCGTAATTAGATGAATTAATCAGACACTTGTTTGTTCAGTGTCAGGGAGAGATTCTCGCTGGAGCCTCAATTAATGGTTTACAAAGCATCTTGATAGTACAGACTTCTCAAGAGGAATGCTAGTGACACATTTTCACTATATTATTTGCATTAATTTAAAACTCATTAGTTAAACAACACAACAGTTATATTTTTCTAGGCTTTTCTATGTGTTTTCTTGTAGCTTTTATGCGTGAATTTCATGCATTTCTTGTCTTGGTTGGCTTCGACTGCATGTGATCCCCTCAGTTGACCTATAGTGGGCCGATCAGACCCCAACCTATTATCAGTTATGGTTAGTTACCTATTACATGTTTCTCCCCCTTTGAGTCATTATTGCTTTGCAGATGGTTCACCAGAAGACTCTAGCTAAAAAACAGGCTGCAAATCTCTAGGATCTAAACTCCATGGGGGGAGTGCCTTGCTCCCTATCCTGTTTCCTGGCAGTTGCTGACCATCTTGCGTACTTTCAAATGATTCAGCCAAGCGATATCCCCATGGGACTGTCAGGTCCAACAGCACCCAATGTCTGATGAACTCAGACACAAGGACGATGTCCAACCGGAGGAAGAAGTCTGCAATATAGAATCAGAACTTCATTTAAAGGTCTACCGATTGCTTTTAGTCCATTTCGAAGGTCAGGGGAATGTATTAGATTTTCGATAGGATTTTGAAGATTTTGGAAGTATATCCGATTATATTAGTGAAAACGCTGGAAAATAGTACTTAAAAAAGATACATGCGAAGGTTGCATGACAAACCCGGAGTAGGTATCAGGACAGCTGTCAGAGAAAGCTGATAAATGTAAACAAATATATTGCTTTTATTTAACTGAATGAGTTTGAAATGCCATGTAAAGAATTTAATCCGACCAGTTAAAATGCGATCGATATGAAAATAGATTCGATTAAAAATATCTACATTGGAATGAATGTTTGTTTTGTCAAAATGTCAAAGTCGCTGAACGATAAGAATTCATGATTGTTTTATTTGAAAATGCTCAGGGAGGAATTCAATTTAACTAACGCGAAAATTCAATATATGTTCAATTTTTAGAAAGAATGCAAGATGATTTAACACCGTGTGATTTTTACACATCGTTAAATTGACACGGAACACGATCGGTATTAGTACTAGACGAATTTAGGGGAAAACCAGGAGATTGCCAGGGAGTGCCAAAGAGATCACATGAGCTCATCATTGGCGGCTTAGTGGGTCCCTTTTCAAAAAGGGTGCGGTCGGCCAAACTCAGCTTTCCTTGCTAGGCACAGCCTTTTGATAAGGACAAGTAAAGATAAGAGAAATGATCAGAAACCTTTATGTTTGTCTTACAGAATATAACTTCAGAGAAATTCGATTGATGGAAAAAAAAACAATGGCCGCATGTATCCATGTCTTTAAAAAGAGAATAGCTGCTCCCCCAAAAAGTACTACAGAAAATGCCAAATATGCAAATGGTCATTTACATTCAAGAACTGGTTCTCTCCAATGATGCAAATTGTTAACGTTCTTTCAATCAAAGTCACGTCAAACGGGAGGAGAATAGAACCCGAAGCAGATCTGATAATATATCGGAAAGAAACAAGGTAGATAACTCAGACGACCTAACCAACAATCGATCGGCTGAACTGCGTCACAGTCTTCCAGCCTCAACCCCTTCCTCTTATAACAAAAATCGGACCAATAGTATCACCAAGTGTCCTATAATTACTGCATACTCGGTAAGCTACAATGCAGATATCATTTTAGCAGGTTTTAGCTGCCTTTTGGCTCTGACAGAGGCTATGGCCTATTTGGTGGTCGGGATCTAATGGCCCCAACAATGTTCTTCATGGCTTAATCGTGTCCCATCGATACAGTCTCTCCGCAAGTGCCCTCATGGAGCAGCTAGGGGGTTCTTTGCTCGAAGTATACCAATGATATCAGGAAATGTATATATATATATATATATATATATATATATATATATATATATATATATACAGACTTATATATACAGTCTTATATATATATATATATATATATATATATATATATATATATACAAACTTATATATATATATATATATACAAACTTATATATATATATATATATATATACAAACATATATATATATATATATATATATTTATATATATATATATATATATATATATATATATATATTTACAAACTTATATATATATATATATATATATATATATATATATATATATATATATCGAATCTGGTTGGGTCAAATGATGCGTCAAATGAAATAACGTAATTAAAGTCATATATAGAGAGATAGAGGAAATGCTCCATGGTGACTCCAAGTTTTGGGCTGATGCGAACTTAAGATGGTCTGAAGATAGCAGCATCGTGAAACTCGGGGTCAACAAATTTCATTTCAACCCGAATCAACTTACTAGTTGGGCAATCTTTCATATAGCAATGCGAAATCACTTTTTAAATATCCTTAATCAATTTTGAACAAGGGAAAACTTGCTTTTTTCATTTATCAATTTTGTCCTATTAGGAAAACATTTTCACGAAATGTAGCATTCAAAAAACTCAAAAACAAAAGTGAATGCATGCGTTGTCAGGTTGATTCCAGAAAATCGGGTTTTTCTTTCGGGGGGGGGGTTGAATGATGTTTTTTTCAACTCTCAAGCAAGAATATCCCAAGAAGAAACCCAAATTCCTACTTAGTTTATTCACAGTCCATATCTGCTCTATTTGTTTCTTTCAAAGTGGATCACTAGATTATTTTACAATTTATATATAATCCGACAGAATGATTATAAATTGAATTATATTGTATTAAAACTATTTGTAATGATCTCCCGTTATATATATATATATATATATATATATATATATATATATATATATATATATATATATATATCCTTGGCGTCCAAAAATTTCAACTGGAGATTCAATCAAAAGAATGCACGTTATAAGCCAAGAAAAAACCGTAAAATGAATTCTCCTCGTTCTGTACTTAACAAATGTACAAGAAATGTAGTCCAAAATATTGCAGTGAGTGATTTATTCGGGCACGTATCGCCATTTTCCTTGCGTTTCTCACCTTTCTGCTGGTTCGACGTATAGCACTCCCGGAATGAATGTCGATTCTTATAACACTTACGAGCAGAAACCCTTTATTTCACTTAGGGGCAATAATCTTCTCTGTCTGATTTGTTACAATCGGTGCCTGGGCCGAGACAGAGGCTCAGTATATCAGACAATTATGCAGAAAAGGGGGCTACAGCAGGAACTTTATATGATTTGTTTATTCTTTGTCTAGACTAAATGATACGTTCATCGTGTGATAACGGGAGATAATTTCAAATAGATTTGAAAGATAATTTGAAACAATTTATAATCATCTGGTTAGATAATATATCTATTCCTTATACACATATATATATACACACACACACATATATATATATATATATATATATATATATATATGCATATATATATATATATATAATAATATATATATATATATATATATATATATATATATATATATATATATATATATATATATATATGATTTGGACTATGGTAGTGAGAGAGACTCAGGAATAAAAGTGTATGGAAGTTTGGTTTATTTATTCATATATGTTTTCGTTGATGGTCAACACATGTTTTGGGGTTTTTTCCATCTTCATTAGTGCGTGCTGTGCGTGTGTGCTCTTAGAGATAATAGGTTTGCTGAGGAATATAAGTCCACCTTCAGGAGCTTTTCTTTATGAGTTTATATATATATATATATATATATATATATATATATATATATATATATATATACACACACACACACACACACACATATATATATATATGTGTGCGTGTGTAGTAATTGCAAAATGTGCAGAAATTGAATGAGGTTAACTCAATCAAATTAACATAATTAATATCAATACAGCAAATGTAAAATAAACAATGATTGATATTATCACAACAAATACAAAAATCAAACAAATATTGAAACAAGAATAAAGTTACATGAGATTAGCTCGCTAACCACTGCTCCACGGAAGGTGTTCAAAAAAATCCCTAAACTCAGTGCGACAAAAAACCATAAGTGAGTCCATCTTCCTCAATATGGCGAGATACATTTGCGTAGAATATTCTGACACACCATGACAATATGCTAAGATAATGAAACTTGCACACACTCCAGTAATAGTGGTCGGTCAGGCCAGCTTGTTATTCACTAATTCTCAGCGAGACAACCGCTGATAAGACAGCATTAAAAATCCTCCACTGTGTAGTAAAAAATACCTTCTGATCCCAGCTGAGAAAAAAAATCCTCAGGAAGACCTTAATTCCTGCCTTGCCCAGACAGCAACTTTTTCAGTGGACACTTATGTCTTATTTGGTTCACAAATAAGATTGATCCAGTACCAGTTCCTGAAAGACACCCAAAATCGATACCAAGAGATCATTATCATTATCATACCATAGTGAGCAATAACACAAGGTTTGTGCAAGACAGACTTCGATCTGAATGTCTTGAAAATGTCCTTTCACAGAAGAACAATCAATTCGGGCTGTCATTTGCTCTACGAAGAAACTCAAAATCAATGATCTGAGATATTTATTATTGTGTGGTGTGATATCATGGGCAGGATTTGTTAAAAAACATACGTTAAAAATCTTGTTCACTTTGTTGATTACATAGGCACTGACACAGCAAATGCTAAAAGAATAGATAAGGATTCTTTGGAAATAGTTTTACATTAATAAAGAAAATTAGGACCTAAAGTTCGTCTAACCGGGTTTCAACTACATATTGTGCATTGACAATGATAAAAAAAATACTTGTCATTGAATGGGAGAATGGGCTTATTGTATCTTATGTCTTCGTCGTGTCATAAAGTTTGATTGGTTCAATATTTCAAAAACGGAAAAATTTTTTTTCAAATATATATTTCCTGAATGAATCAATTTATTGGAATGAAATGACCTCGTATCAGTGTGATGGAATTCTGTTGCTATCTGAGGCTGGTTAATTTAGCTTTGTCAGTAAGACAGCCTTTAAGCAGTTAGTAAGTCATAAGTTCAAATCACTACAGGGAGGAGTGAATTTTACATAGCTTTGTCTCCCCTTATTTTTATTATGATTGCTTTTCTTGTTCTCGTTCTTGTTACGGTCGAAAAAATAAAGTCAACTCCACTTTCCGAGTCTTACAATATATATATATATATATATATATATATATATATATATATATATAAATATATAGATAGATAGATAGATAGATAGATAGATATGAAGAGAGAGACATCCAAGTAAGGAATGATTTGCGAGTGAGCTAGGAATATGAAACTTATTGTATCTTAGCAAGATTGACAATCAGTTTTTTTGCGATTGTTTGGTTGGTACAAAAATAATTGCAGCTTTTGTTATTTGAAACTTTGATGCTTAATTTAGAATGAAGTCTAATTCGTTCTGATAAAGATTTTAGGGCACGAATTTCGCTCTATATAGTCAAGCAGAATGTCTCTTTTTGACTATTTATTTTGTTTCTTTTTGTTTTGTTTTTGTTTTCCGAGATTGTCCAATTCGTGTTGAAAAAAAAACAAATCCGTATTGTTGTATGAATTCAAAATTGTACTTGAAGCAGAAGAAACTGCTTGCAATATCTACCAAGTGTTTTGCCAAGGAACCATCAGCAAACATACAGTCCAACATTATTTTAAAACATTTTGAAATAGGCAAAAGCTTTGAAGACTCGGACGTCGCTCTTCAATTAACGGTATCCAATTGACAAGGGCCATGCAAAACAATTCAAAAAGTTGCAGAGGAATTAAAAGTTGACCATTCAACAGTTGTTCGACATTTGTACAAATTTGGAAAAAAAGAAAAGCTCAACATGTCATGCAAATGAATTTGAATTTAGTGTAAGACAGCTCATATGTCACGCGAATAACCCCGCAGCGATTTAGCAAATCAGGCTACGAGATTCTAACAACTTCTTGTAAAGGAAAACTCCAATAACAAAGCAACAGCTCAAAATGCTTCCGAATAATTCATCAGATCCAAGAACCCAGAATAAATGGAATTGTTTCAAGTCTGGAAAATATGCGTATATTCTGAAGGTTTTTTCACTTTGCTTGATAACTTCAATTCGAAGCTGAGATATACTACTTTGAAGTTAATGGTGAAAAACTGCGATTAATTTTGCACCAACCTTATACAACTAAAGCAGTCTAAGCAGTAGTCCAATTATAAATAAATGTACGATCTGATCATAGATAGTGGAGTAAAATTGTAGCTACCAATTACGATCAGTCATTTGAAGAAACAGTTCGTGATAGTAATTTTCTCATTTACCAGCTTGATAACAATTACTTCGTGATGAAAAATTTAATAAGCTTGACTTAGATCAGTACAAAACCACATGGGTCTACCAGAGAGATTCGATCCCCGATCCTCTGACTAACTTGCAAACAATTATTAAACGGTGAGGCACCTATTAGCCACATACAAGATCTCAAGTATGACCCATTCAAACTCATTAAACCGTAACTACGGTCTGCTATAGTAGCTCTATAACCATTACCCCATTGTTAAGCGAGCAGATATGTGTGACCACGCATGATAAGTTCCCAAGGCACCATTTCTTAAATATCAATTTTTCCGTTTATTTTTCAACGCTACAATACTTCAATATATTTTCCCCCAAGATTGCAGCTCAAAAATAATGAATATATCAATTCTTTACAAATGATGGGTTAGGCACTTATCATGCACACCCTCCCATTTGTAATTATTTACGACCTTAGAGATTGTAATCTTTGTTGTACCTTAGAGAGCGATAACACAGAGATTTGTTCAAGACAGACTGTAAATACTGTTGTAAAGAAAAACAATCTGTTCATTCAGTCATAAAATGTTGTAATATTGTCTCCTGGCTGGACAGAACGCAAAGTGGAACTAATAAAGGAAATCCTTATTATTAAATTTTGACTTGTATTTCTTCCATCTTACAGCAAACTGTCGCCCAAATAAGCCATGGACCTATAGTCAGTATGTCAGCGACTTCGAAACCGCCATCTTTTCAATCTACACCAGTAGACAAAATAGTTGAACATTTTCCGATTTTTTTCAGATGAAGTATAAGCATTAAGTTTTGGCTAGAAAAGCAAATAAGAGATCGTCCACCAAAGCTGTCAACCTAGGCTTCTTCAGTTTTCAAGACGGTCCTGCTGGATGGTTATTCAGGGGGGGTGCAGCAATGGAGATTGACGGCTGGAGATTTTACTCCTTATTATGTCTTGTGAAATAAAACAGATTCTCTCAATTTTTTTTTTAAATCCACCCCTAAGATATTTTTTCAGGGAGAGGTTAAATTCAAATTTGATTTAAGTTTATGCTAACTTGTTTTCAAAATTTTAGACTTGATAGGGATCACTGTCCAATTTTTTCAAGTGGAGAAGTAGGTCTTGATTAGAAAAACTAATTAGAGAGCGTCCGCCAAAGCCATCAACTATGTCTCTTCAGTTTTCAAGACAGTCCGGCTGGATGGCTATCAATCTCACGGACAGGGGGGGGGTGCAACAATGGACATTGACGGCTGGATATTATGTCTAGAAGGAAAAAACAGTTTCTCTCTAAATTTCTTTTGAAAATCCACGCCTAAGATATTTTTCAGGGAGAGTTTAATTCAAGTTTGATTTAAGTTTATCATCACTTGTTTTTGATAATTAAGACTTGGTAGTGATCACTGTCCAATCAAAAAGCTAGACAAGAAACTTATTCATTAATCAATCATTATTTCAAACTGATCACCCCCAACGTGCATTCTGCCAAAAGACTTTTGTCACGTGATGGGTTCCGTTGCGTGAGTAATTCACCTTCCAACTTATTTTTGTTGCTTGTTCACACTTAGTATCAATAATGTATATAACGAGGAGAACAGAATAAAGATAAGGCAAATATCGCTGGCATATTAGAAATATTACTTGCATGATACAGATGCATTGAAAATATCTCTATTATAGAATAGATTACAATCAAGAGAAGGGGATTGCCAGTAGTTTAATAAGCTAATTTTAATTGAAAAAATGCATGTTTTCTAGACATAACAAGAAGTAAATGTTTTAATGTTAAGTTTTCTTGCTTCAAAGATGCAGTCTTTACTCGGAACAGATTGATAAATGTTAAGATAAATAGATGGTCAGCCAATCATGCTCATTGTAAAAATAAATGGAGAAACCTTTGTTAATAGTGTTGGTGTTAGTTTTAATTGACTGTTTCTAATAGTATCGCAGACAATTACTATAGTAGTTAGTTTTTGTCTTCTACAAGCTAAAACGCAGAATATAACTGAAAGACAGATTAGTCCTCAAGCTGTGAACTATGTAACAAATAGGATAGAACCATAGTACATTACGTGTCGAGATCACAAGAGAGTACAGGATATTAGAGAACGAACAGGGGTCAGAAAACACAAGTGGCAATGAGCCAGTCATGTTGCAAGAATGTCAGCCAACCGTTCGACAGCACTACCTAACGTGAGTCCCCAGAGATCATATGCTGAAGTGTGGTCGGCAAAAAATAGGACTGCATGACAAAATAGACAAATTGAGAAAGTAATGGCTACACGATACCAACGACTGACAAGTCTTGTGAATTTTGGGGAAAGTCTTTGACCAATGACAGACCTCAAAAAGCTGCTGCTGATGACGATGATAGAACACGCGCTTCTATTGGTGAATAGTGAGAGTAAAAAGTTCACAGGATGATTATTTCTTTGAAGGATGTCCTTCATATAGGTCATCTATCGTCTGGACGTGTCTTGGTCGACACATAAGTTTTGCAAAATGTTGTAAGCAGCATAAAATCCGCTTTCAAATGTTTGCATTATCAATCAGGACCAGTTAATTAAACTCAAAATTATATTCAATACCAAAATATTTCACTTATCATGAAGGAGTTCCCGATCTATATCGTACCGTTGTCTTCATCCACTTTACATCTCTAAGCACAAATGGTGTTTTTTTAGTCCAGAGGTACCCATCTTTTTTGCGCTGCAGACTAGTTGTTGGTAGCGGTTAACAAAGACAATAAATAAGTGATAAGTCAGCCATTAGTCACTCGCTGGTGGCTGATACATTCAACTTTGTTTCCGAATCAATATTCAACTAATTCAATATCAAGGAACTCAATAATGTTCTTCTTCTACAAAGAAATATCGCCAAATTAACTGTTCCGCGGCCCGGTGGTTGGGAACCACTGGTCTAGGCCATACGCAGAAACAAATTACGCTGAGAATAGATAGATGGATGAGGCTTTCAGTTCAGTGGATCATATCATATAAAGTAACTAAGTCTGACATACTGAGCTCCTCCGCTGGGTATGGCACCGGCCGTAACAAATCAGACAGAGAAGATTATTGCCCCTAAGTGAAATAAAGGGTTTCTGCTCAGAAGAGTTATAAGAATCGACATTTATTTCGGGAACGCTACACGTCGAACCAGCAGAAAGGTGTGAAACACAAGGAAAATGGCGATACGTGCCCGAATAAATCACGTACTGCAATATTTTATACTACTTACCTTTGCACATTTGTTAGATACAGAGCGGTGAGAATTTATTTCACCCTGTTTCTTGGCCTATAACGCGCATTCTTTCAGTTGAATCAACCACCTGAAATTTTAAACGCGTAGTATATATATATATATATATATATATATATATATATATATATATATATATATAACGAGAGACCATTTCAAATGATAGTTTCCATATGATCCAATACGATTTACAATTTATTCTGTCCGATTATGTATCAATTTCTTAATAATGAAATCGTCTTCCTTGAAAGAAACAAACAGAGCTGATATTATACACAATGAGTGAAAAACGAAAATTTGGATTTAAAACAGTTATCTTGCCCTTCGCATTTTTGACCTCTGTTTAGCTATATTGAAGCAGCTACCTTACCGGTTACAAGTTTGATTCCTGTAGCAGCCCATTTTCTTTGATTTGTTTAATGTATTCATATTGTCCAGGGAAAACGATATAAATTTACTATGCAATAACAGATCATTTCAAATAGAATTTCAATATAACATAACGGAATTTGTAATCACACACACACACACACACACACACACATATATATATATATATATATATATATATATATATATATATATGATTAACCTGTGAAGTACTCTTATGTAATACTCCATAAGTTATTATCAGAATACTAATTGGTTTAGTTTCAAACATATATAAAAGGCCAATTTACTTAGGGGGGAATTACGACATTGCTGGGAGTGAGATAGTGCAAGACGAGGATAGATTCAATCCAAGGTTAGTAATCATAAAATATTCTGTATAATTCTTCGGTTAAATATATTGGTAGAACATCAACTCGAAGGAAGTTTGTCTCACAGCTTATGGGAAGGTGTTGTCTGATCAACACTGTTGAGGAACCATGTAAATATAACTGTTTTGTCTTCAAATCTCTGAAACGGTTAGATTGTAAGCAACTAACGATTCGAACGAAGACTATTCACACTTAGTTGCATAATATCTAATTCTACGAAACGTACATTAATTTTATTATTAAATATTTGGAAATAATCATCTGAAATGTCAATTTTTTATATGATTAGTGTTTAAAGCAATAAAGATTTCTAGACTATTAACACGCACACATACACACACTAATACACTCACACACACACACGCATATGTGTGTGTGTGTGTATGTGTGTGTGTGTGTGTGTGTGTGTTCAAGAATAGGTCTTGTTACCATTGCAGCAGAATTTGGGGCTGTACTTTCTCTTCTTATGACGATGGAAGCAGTTTCTTGTCAAAACCAGTATTTCAACATGATCTCCATTTTTGTCGATGTTCGTATTTTTGTGTGAACATTAATCACATAGTATAAATTCCAGATCAAAATTTAGCTTCATATAATGCTGTTAACCTATTGATCCACTCTTGTAAATTGTTTAATCAGGAAATTTCAGAATTTTAAGATTCTCATAATAGCGAATGAAAGTGACCTCATCACGGGGTCGGTTGCGGAACGAGCAACACCGGCAGACGTTCATGAAACTAAGAGCTAGAGGCACCTGTCATGTGTCTCAGACAGTAAGACTATCCAAGAACAATCGGGAAAATGGCGGCATGAATACGTTAAACAATAAAAACAGTCAAAAGGAGTGAAATTATCTGATATAAAGTCAGATCTTTCAAGAATATCTGACTTTTATATACGTTCTGTTGTGATAAACCAAAAGAATCAGAAAGGAAAATAAATTTTCTTGATGACAGGTTCATTTGATTAATGCATTTAATCTAAATTAGTGTTTAGTATTAATCAGAATAGAAAAGTACCAATTCATATCTCTGTACAAAGATACACAACAGCGTGAAACAGTCTGTACCGAAGGAATCCGTATAATTATTATTAGTATTCCAATATATTTATTTATTCTACTATAAAATATAAGCAAAGTTGACTTAATAGAATAGAATTAGTTGCAATCATTTCTGAATCCAAAAATGTCATTAATACAGAAAAATGTCCTACAATCGAACACCAGCCATTATTATTATTATTATTATTATTATTTGGAATCTCACACCAGTTGCCTGGCGGTAACCGCTGGAGTTTGAGTGACAGCAAGTCTCCTCAAGTCTCCAGCCCTCCTCTCCTAGTACTCATAGGTCGCAGTAATTCTGCGATTTACAGTTTCACACCGGTTGCCCAGTGGTTATCGCTGAAGGCTGAGTGACAATAAGTCTCCTCAGGTCCTCAGCTAACGTCTCCTCTCTCTTTCGCATATCATGACAGAGCTACTATTCGTTGCAGTACTTATATCTCTAGCACCTTCCTCAGTATCCGTGCAGTTCCAAGTAGTGCTGTGGTCTGTACGGTCTCTATCCTCCCCCTAATCCCGATCTCCACCAGTCTCTCCTTCAGCGTTTTGGGGACAGTTCCTAGTGCTCCCACTATGACCGGTACTACCCTGGTTTTCATGTTCCACATTTTCTTTAACTCCCTTGCTAGGTCCTGGTATTTTTCCCTTTTTTCACCCTCCTTCTTTTTTACTCTATGGTCTGCAGGCACAGCAACGTCTACTATTTGGCAGGCCCTCCTTTTTTTGTCTACTATTACTAAGTCCGGCCTTCTTGCCTGGATGAGGTGGTCAGTTTGGATGTCGAAGTCCCACAGTAGTTTGTGGTTGTCATTCTCCAAAACTGCCTCTGGCTTGTGCTGATACCACTTTTCTATTATTATTATTATTATTATTATTATTATTATGAATCTCACACCAGTTGCCTGGTGGTAACCGCTGGAGTTTGAGTGACAGCAAGTCTCCTCAAGTCTCCAGCCCTCCTCTCCTCGTACTCATAGATCGCAGTAATTTTGCGATTTACAGTTTCACACCGGTTGCCCAGTGGTTATCGCTGAAGGCTGAGTGACAATAAGTCTCCTCAGGTCTTCAGCTAACGTCTCCTCTCTCTTTCGCATATCATGACAGAGCTACGATTCGTTGCAGTCCTTATATCTCTAGCACCTTCCTCAGTATCCGTCCAGTGCCCAGCAGTGCTGTGGTCTGTACGGTCTCTATCCTCCCCCTAATCCCGATCTCCTCCAGTCTCTCCCTCAGCGTTTTGGGGACAGTTCCTAGTGCTCCCACTATGACCGGTACTACCCTGGTTTTCATGTTCCACATTTTCTTTAACTCCCTTGCTAGGTCCTGGTATTTTTCCCTTTTCTCACCCTCCTTCTTCTTTACTCTATGGTCTGCAGGTACAGCAACGTCTACTATTTGGCAGGCCCTCCTTTTTTTGTCTACTATTACTAAGTCCGGCCTTCTTGCCTGGATGAGATGGTCAGTTTGGATGTCAAAGTCCCACAGTAGTTTGTGGTTGTCATTCTCCAAAACTGCCTCTGGCTTGTGCTGATACCACTTTTCCCCATGGTTGAATCCCATTTGTTTACTTAGTTCCCAGTGTATCATCGTTGCTACTCTATCGTGTCTATGCTTATACTCCTTCTGGGCGAGCTGACTACATTCACTAGTTATGTGGTTTACTGTCTCATCTCTTTCACCGCACATGCGGCATTTGCTGTTTGTCTGTGTTCTATCGATTTTTGCTTTTATGTAGTTTGTCCTTATGCTTTTGTTTTGGGCTGCCATGATGAGCGATTCTGTTTCTCTCTTAAGGTTTCCCTTTCGTAACCACGTCCATGATTTCTCGTCTGCTATATCTTTTATCTGTCTTTTAAACTCGCCGTACAATTTTTTCCCTTCCCACTTTTCTTTTCTAGTTTGCTGTACTGTTCCATTGTTTTCTACTTTATTGTTTGTCGCACTATCCCTCGCGCTCTTTATGATTTCTTCACTATTTGTTTGCACATATCTATCTAGGACTACTTTAGCTCTCTGGACACAATCTTCTATGCTGATGAGCCCCCTACCACCTTCTTTTTTCTTAACGTATAGCCTATCTGTATCATCCCTAGGATGTAATGCTTTATGCATCGTCATAAGTTTCCTTGTTCGCCTATCCATTGATTGGAGCTCTTCCTTTGTCCATCCTAGGAATGGTCCTGTATACCTAACTACTGACACAGCCCAGGTGTTCATTCCTTTTATTAGATTTCTGCTATTTAATTTGGTTTCTAATATTTTCCTTATCCTTCTGAGGTATTCTCTCTTAATTTTCTCCTTCATCTCTTCCCGTTTTATCGTGTCACATTCAAGGACACCTAGGTACTTGTATCGGTCTTGTGCAGTTAATGCCCTAATCTTGTTGTTGTCCGGAAGTTCAATTCCCTCAGTCATTGAAAGCCTTCCTTTGTGCATCACCATGATTGCACATTTTTCTATCCCAAACTCCATTCCTATGTCCTCACTATATTCCCTTACTTCGTTGAACAGAGTCTCAAGCTCTCCCCTGTTTTTTGCAAACAATTTAATATCGTCCATGTACATTAAGTGGTTGACCTTTCCTTTTGTTTTAGAGAAGTGGTATCCTTTGCTGTTTCTCAGGATTCTGTTAAGCGGTATCATTGTTAGAACAAATAATAGTGGGGACAACGAGTCTCCTTGGAAGATTCCCCTTTTTATCCGTACCTCGGCTAGTTTGTCCCCTGCGGCTGTCAAATCTACTTTCCAGTCTTTCATTGAATTACCAATAAATTTAACCACCGGTTCGCTAATTTTGAACATTCTAAGGCATTCGAGTATCCAGCTATGTGGAATCATATCGTATGCCTTTTTGTAATCTATCCATCCCATTGCGACACACCAGTTGCCTGATGGTAACCGCTGGAGTTTGAGTGACAGCAAGTCTCCTCAATGCTGCGATTTACAGTTAAACACCGGTTACCCAGTGGTTATCGCTGAAGGCTGAGTGACAATAAGTCTCCTCAGGTCTTCAGCCAACGCCTTTTCTCTCTTTCGCCTATCATGTCAGTGCTACAGTTTGCATTTCCGCTTTCATTTCCCTTCGTCTGTTGGGTCGCTGTTGACAATTAACGTTGCAGTCTTTATATATCTAGCACTTTCCTCAGTATCCGTGCAGTTCCCAGTAGTGCTGTAGTCTGTACGGTCCCAATCCTTCCCCTAATCCCGATCTTCTCCAGTCCGACCCTCAGCGTTTTGGGGACAGTTCTTAGTGCGCCCACTATGACCGGTACTACCTTGGCTTTCATATTCCACATCTTCCTCAATTCTCTTGCTAGGTCCTGGTATTTTTCCCTTTTTTCACTCTCCTTCCTCTTTACTCTATGGTCTGCAGGTACAGCAATGTCTACTATTTTGCAGGTCTCCCTTTTCTTGTCCACAATTACCAAGTCTTCTTGCCTGGATGAGATGGTCAGTTTAGATGTCAAAGTCCCAGAGTAGTTTGTGGTTGTCATTCTCCAAGACTACTTCTAGTTTGTGCTGATACCACTTTTCCACATGGTTGAATCCCATTTGTTTACTTAGTTCCCAGTGTATCATCGTTGCTACTCTATCGTGTCTATGCTTATACTCCTTCTGGGCGAGTTGACTACATTCACTAGTTATGTGGTTTACTGTCTCATCTCTTTCACCGTACTTGCGGCATTTGCTGTTTTTCTGTGTTCTGTCGATTTTTGTTTTTATGTAGTTTGTCCTTATGCTTTTGTTTTGAGCTGCCATAATGAGCGATTCCGTTTCTCTTTTCAGGTTTCCTTTTCGTAACCACGTCCATGATTTCTCGTCCGCTACATTTTGTATCTGCCTTTTAAACACGCCATACAATTTTTTCTTTTCCCATCTTTCTTTTCTTGTTTGCTGTGCTGTTCCATTGTTTTCTACTTAGTTGTTTGTTACGCTATCTCTTGCACTCTTTATGATTTCTTCACTATTTGTTTGCACATAACTATCTAGGACTGCTTTAGCTCTCTGAACACAGTCTTCTATGCTGTTGAGCCCCCTGCCACCTCCTCTTCTCTTTTATTATTATTATTATTATTATTATTATTATTATTATTATTATTATTATTATTATTATTATTATTATTATTATTATTATTATTATTATTATTGTTAGTGTTATCTGAATCCTTATACCGGTTGTCAAGTGGTCAGCACGAAAGACTGAGTGACAGCAAGTTTCTTCAAATCTCCAGCCCTCCTCTCAACATTCTCACTGTCTATATTTTGGAAGGCACCGAATTTCAGCTTGCCTGGGGTTCCAGGAACCCTAGAGAAGACTCTGCGTGGGTACAATAATTTTTGCTACATTCGATATTATTTCTCATTTGAATTCTCTACGTGTTTTTTTCACATGAAACGTCTGGAATCCTTTGTTACTATTGTTACATTAATTCTAGGTTTCGAAAGAATGAGGAAATATTTTATTACGTTATGTAAAGGAAGCATTGTGTCATTATGTGAAACATGGTATACGATGAACCATTCAAAATTTTGAGGACTTTCAACAATGTACTAGAACCAAATGAAAAACGTATTTTATAATCAGCACCCTTTGGAAACTAGCTCTTTGGTTGATTTTTATACATGATCCAATTAACCAAACTTTTGTGTAACACTTAATGCATATGTATCTTCGAGAATCGTTAATTGATGTTGTGCCCAGTTTAGTAAGTGTTATGCTCAGATTACATCACGTTGTTCATAGTAAAAATTTCTATCCGAATAAATTGTGGTTCTATCCGAAACAATAATTGCTTTCAAACAAAATGGCTTCCGTGACCACAAAACTCCTTCGCTAGTAAAATGGCTTCTCAATGAAAGCATATGTTTTCAGGTAAGAGTTACGTGGTATCTGCATTCTTTGGGCATCTTCTGTGAAAGGGAAAAACATTTGAAATTATTTCAATTCTAGAACTTCTTTCCTACTATTTTAAGCGAAATAATTAACGCAGGGTATTCGTCTGGAAAAGCTTCGCAAACTAAGACGTTCAAATTTTGATATGGAGAAAACTTTGGTAGACACGCTTTTCAAGCGACTGTTAATCTGTTCTTGACGTTTACTGTTCTGTCTAATCTAGGGTCAGATTTAGGATTAGTGTTGTAATTAACAACATAAGATTGAATATTTTTTCCATATGCATAACATGAAAAGGTCAGTTTACTCGCTCAATTGAAACAGTCACATGACCAACGTATTATGGTAGTATACCATGTTGGGGGTGATCACTTCAAAAATTGAAAAACTGGTTAATCAATGAATAGTTTACTTTTTTCACATTTAATCGGGCAGTGAAAACTAAAAAAAAGTCTGAAAACGAAAAGTGTGAGCACGGGACCAAAATTAGGGACCAATTTAGCAAAAAGTTACATTGCTAATTGAGCCCCCCACCCCTCCACTAAAACAATTTCAAAAAATCAAAAAACAGTTTTTTCTAGGCATATTAAGGATCAAATGATTAAACATTCAGCCTTATAGCTCTATTGGCGTGGCTTGTACGTATGATACGTGCAGTATAGTTGTGCCAACTAAAATATGAAGAAATCTGTGTAGACAATCTTGGTTACAGTTTCGTTCGACGATTTATGATATACATTTGGAGATGATGATAAAAGGTATTTCTCCATACGGATCCACGTAAATAAGAAGCGATTTGTAAATTAAATGTTCCGAATTGTCCGCGCAATTTAAGTAATTTCATTGGTCCGCATTGGTTATTCCCCTTTTCAAATGGAACATTATGACCCCAATGACAACGCAAATTACCTTTATGACACTGGTGAGTATTCAGTAAAGAGTGTCATTTCCAGGGGCACATGAGAAGTTCCTGCATTTATATCCTCGAACTAATATTTTTTTATCCATACGTGATTTCATCACAACGTTTCAGTCAATGCGTCCTTGGGCTACTTAAAGTCTTCATATCTGTTGTTCTCTAATCTTTTGAGAAAAATTTGTTTCGTTAATCAGATATTCTACGGACTAGCGACTTCATCTTTGTTGTTTTCTGGAATTCTGACATGAAATGTTTTCATTGGACCATTTATTATTTGGACTAGAGTCTTCATTCTTATTCTTTCTTAGATAATATGATCTATTATCTTTACCTCCTCCGTTGACCGAAGTTGTCAAGTGGAGAATTTTTATTATTCGATATATCTCTTATAACTGTCTCCATCTTTGTTTTAGTCGACCTTAGATGTCTTGATACGTTTTTTTTTCTGCTTCTTTTTTCACAATGTTTAAATTTTAAAAAAATACTACGATTCTCATCTCACATAAAATAAAAGAAAGTTTTGAAAACTCTCACAACTAGTCTGTTCTTGCCAAGCAATACTTTTTATCAAGGGAAGCGTCAGATGTATAAATGGATGGGAACAGTGGGGTAGTTGATGGGTTTGGAATCTTGCCTCATGCTTTAAGTCTTGCTTTTGTGCAAGTCCCATTTTGAATATTTCCCTGTTCTGAAAATAGAGATCCACGTCGTTGGAAATAGGAATAACCGTAAACTGGTGTTACAGTCCGAAAGGCCAGAAGTTCCTCGTTACTTTGTGCAATCAGAGAACAACACAGACAGAAATATACATACAACAATTGGGCCACCAGCATAAGGCTTGGATGTTATAGACGAAAAGGAAAACAGTAGATTTAAGAATTAAACTGTGACTGAAAATGAATAGATACACCCGAGGAACACTGACGAATTCACTTGACGAAAAGCCTTTCTGTAAACAAAACAAATGAAGAGAATCGTTTGAAATATGCAAAGAACACTGATAGGAAGATTTGAAACATTTTTCTTCTTACTATCAAATCTCTTTTCAACATTTTTGATAGTATTACAACGTTTTTACCGAACGGTTCTATAGGACTTTACATCTAATATGTAATGTCCCTGAGGGAAGAGAGTCTTCTATTGTTTTTTGTTTTTGTTCTTTTGCCGGTGGTACAAAACAAAAAACGGGGTGAGCTAGTATCAAACAGTTTTCTTGTTGTTATTTTCTATTTGAGGATTATCTAAAATATCCGAACTTTTTGATTCATATCGAATAGCTACAGTTGGTGTTGGTCCTTCAAGTATGGGAGAATTATGAATGTTAGATTCACTCTGATAAATCGCAGCTGCATTTGACATAACAGACGAAGATTGGGTGCGGTTAACCCTAAAGACCTTGGTTGACAGAAAGTCACAGTCGAGATAAACGATCAATTTGCAAAATGCAGGTGTTTCAGATTAGTAATTGACAGGTAGTCGGAGTTCTGAGACCTCAAGAAACGCCAGATCAGCTCTTCGAAATGGAATAATACTTAACAATGAAGAACCGAGGCAGGGAGCTTTGGGTAGAAGGTTCATCTTGAGTAGACACTGACAGTGCCCCCATCAACCCTTTATTTTAAATTGAGAGACATTATACAAAACGAAATATCTTTGTCACTCATTCGAGAAATTTCTCGGTTAATGTATTATCATCATTTCCCACCTATAACCTCATCCGAGTGTGTCAAAAAGTTAGGTACACGCGGGCAATTTTTAGTAAGGCCAACTTCCGGTTTGCTGGGTCTGTCGAGGTTTCGCTCTGTTAGTTAGTACTCCCCAATGGTCATCCATCTAGGTATTGACCCAGCCCGACATTGCTTAACTTTGGTACTCTTGATTAGAACCGGTATCTCAAACGTGATTACTCGATCATTTCCGTATTAAAATGACCCAATACCATCTTGCCAGCTAATTTTATTTTCTCTTATCGATTGGAGCCCAGTCAAAAGTGACTGCAGGTTAACAGATTTGCACTGCTACTAATAGAGTAGGTAAATAGTCATAGGAAAGTGATTTGGTTAAATGTTCTTACTTACATTTGCTTTTTTAACAGTTGTTTTGGTATGGAAGTGCCGACTAGATTATCAGTTACTCATCGGTCTTAAAATATCATACAATTTATGAATATAATATGATACAGTATAAGTACCAAAGTATACATGTAAAATAGTTGTCTTTCAAAATATGTATGATTTATATATACATTTGTATATAGATAGATAGAGAGAGAGATAGAGAGATAGCCTAGAAAGCTTTACAGCTTCAAACACTTAACACATCAAAAATATTTTTTCGTGTCAATTCTGTCACTTATTTGCCAATATCTGTTAATATAATTCATATCATTTTCTTCCATGTTTTTTTTTTCTTTTTTATGTATAATTTGTCATTATGGAATCGTGTGAATTTTCTCTTGTTGAGATCACCAGTTTTTTGCTGCGTACCTGTTTCGGGGATTTTGAAAACCAAACAGTAATGTTCAACATGGCATCCAAGCAGTGTTGATCAAACATTTCCTCCCTTTCAGTTATCATTTTAATAGATAATCTATGTCTTGCTTGTAGTTTGTTTTCTTGTATAGATTATTATAATATTTCATTGTATTGATATCATATATAATTTTTGACTTTAGTAATATATGTATATATATATATATATGTATATATAGTTTGGTAGCATATATTCTTTGATTCATCTATTCAAATTGACGGACGAGTAGCTTTTTTGTAATCTGTGCATTTTGGGGCCTCTTTTCGGATTTGAATCAGAGCTTTTTTTTCTTGAAATACGATGTCGATGTCCCTGTCTTGTCTTTGACATATATTTCGGTCTGGGTTACGTTTTTCTTTTTCTATATTCTTGAAAGTTTCCTGCAGTTGAATGCGTGATAAATAGTTTCCTCTCATAATGTGTTTTTCTCGGTCAGCTAGGCGTTAACGATACCTTTAGTAGGGTTTCCCCTTGTAACATGTTGCAGATAGCCTGCTCCTTTGATAGGAATAGATATATAATTTGTTGTCATCGTTTACCCTATTATTCTGACTAATAGTCACTCGGTAACGACGGTGTCCTTCCTGTAGACCATCAAAGTAACACTATCTGGAATTATGGCTATTAGATGTAGGATGATGACGACCAGATACCCTTTGGGACTGAAACGAGTTTACCTGCTGGTTGTAGCACATGGATCGGGAATTTTCTCACAATTTCTTATGAATATTTCATTTTGGGCCTTTTCTTGTTTGGTCTCTTCGGTGAAACTATAAGGTTGTAAAAACACAGAAAAATCATTTGTCCCTCTCCCAAACACTGAAAATCAATTTATTGCGGTTTATGCATGTGTTCATTGCAAAGTTTAAACAGAATAAACAGTGACAGAGGGCTGGAGGCCAGAGGAAACTTGCTGTCACTTAATCTCTGGCGATGACCATCAAGCAAGTTCCGATTTCTAGTTGTCAGCAATTGGCAAATTAGAATGAAAACGGCATGTGTAAGTAAATCTGGGGAAGGTTGTGGCAGTTCAAACCACAGCGCTACTGTGATATGTGAGGGCGCTAGGAAGAGGGTTCGAGATCTGAAGAGACATACTGTCACTTGTTTTTTGGCGATCCATCAGACAACTCCTGTCAGCGTCCTCACATGCACGTTGATGGTCATCACCAAGGATCAAGTGACAGTAGGTCTCCTCAGGTCTCCAGCCCTCCTCACAGCACACCAACATATCACAGCATAGTTCCAAGTGTTTGACAGTTGTTACCCTGCCGTGTCTCGTCTTGTACTCATTCAGGACTCGTTTATCACCACTTACTTACTGGTTATTTGATTTACAGTCTTATCCCTTTCTCCACATTAGCAGCATTTGTTATTTGTTTTTGTTCTTTCAGTCTCCACCTTGACATAACGTGTCCCGATGCATCTGTTTTCGGCTGCCATTGTGAAGGCTTCTGTTTCTCTTTTCAGGTTTCTTTTGCCAAGCCCAATCGGTCGTCTGCAACCTCCTTTTTGGATTCTCTTGGTTGTTTTTTCCATTTTCCAGTTCCCTTTTTTAGGTTTCTTTGCAACTCCTTCGTTTTTCGTATGCACAATTCTTTATTTTTCGTTGCTCTGCTTCGAGGACTTCGTATAATTTCTCATTGTTCTGCATACTTTTCTTATCTTAGTAACAATTATGTTTATATGTTCATTCTTTTTATCAAATAGCTTCTGGTCTACTCAATCTCTAATATTTTTTTCTTATTCTCTTACTTTCTCATTTCATTTCTTTCTATTTTATTGCGTCTCATCTGAGAACCTCTGTGGACCGTGTGTGGTCATTGCTATAATTGTTTTGTTGTCCACTACATCTATTCGTTCAGCTGCTATGCATGCAATAAGCGCATTTTTTTTTTGTTTACTCCTAACTCAATTCCAATGTCATTGTGGTATTTTTTAAAACTTTGTTGATCAACATTTTTAGCCTTTCCCTGATCTCTGCAAATAGCCTTATACAGTTGTTCATGGCATGGTTGACATTTCCCTTTTTTAGTATAGTTTGTATCTTCCGCTAGTTTCAATATTCCGTTTAATGATAGTAGTGGGTACATAAAGTCCGCCCTCCCTTGAAAAATTACCCTTTCTAAGGTCACTTTTGCTAAGCCTACCCAGCTGTCAAATCTACGTTTTTAGTTTTTCATGCAGTTGGCTATGAATATTGACCGCTGACTTTGAATATCCTGAGGCATGTGGAATTACGTCGTATGATTTTTTTGTACTCTGTCTATCCAGATGGAACATTTTTCTCCTTTTTTACCTTACTTCTTTCAGAAATATCTTGTCAATGTATTGCAAGTCATTTGCTCCTGCATCCTTTACCTGGTAAGAGTCCTTTTCTTTCCATGGAAGTATATATTCTCTCTACTATCTGAAAGTAGGAATTTTCCACATTGGTGGTAGGCATTAATTGGTCTATAGTTGCTTGCCCAATTCCCAGTGTCATTTTGGATATGGGTGACCCAGTCTTTAGCTTTACGTTCATCTATGCAACTCTGCAGTTGGTGAATCAGTCTGCCATTTTGTGGGGTGAATTTCTGAATCAGTAACCCTAGATCCTCTCAAGTTGTGGTACTTTCCAGTTGGCTATTTTTTGGAAAATGTTTTTTGGTATTGTTGAATCAAATACAATTTTTCTTCGTTATTCATGTCTCGTAGTTCTTTTCTTGATATCATTTAACTATTCCAGAGATTCAAAAGCATCTGTGTTATCTTTTTTTCTCATTAAAGTCTCGATAAAATATTCTTTTGTCGTTTTGAAAATTGCAGTTCTGTGTGTATAGATAGAGCAATCCTCTGTTTATATCTCTTTAGACTTGCTTCTCTGGCTAGAACCCTTCGATATATTCCTTCCACTGCAACTGGTATCCCTGTTTATCTTGAATTTGTTCCTTGGTCTTTTTTGTGGTCTGCTAATGTGCAATGTGTTTTTTGACAATCATTTGCCTCTCTGGAGTTTGGAGATTTGTACTTCTAATCTTCTTTCACGGGTGGGTCTTTTGTTTTTATTGATTGGTTTTTCTTTTCGCGTCCAGAAGATGTCTGTTACGATTGCGTAGATGAAGTTGATGAGCTCTTTACGTTGATAGTGACAGTATTCTGACATGTTTTGTTGAATCTTTTACTATTGTTGTAGTCCTTGCCCCTGGGGGTGGCAGTGTGTTGCTGTAGTTGTTGTTGTTCAGTACCATCTATTCACTGTTTACTATTTACATCCATTTGCAATCTATGTATGTGAGAGGTACCACAATGTGCACTTGTTCGTTACTCTATAGAACCCGGTAAACATGGACACAACTCACCCAAATTCGACACATATGCACAGTAGACCTGAGGGAAGGTTTTAGCGAATAATTTTGACCCCCCTCTCATATGTTTGTAGTAGGATTATCCTACGATGAAATTTCAATGTGAAATCAACACATATTTTGATAACATTAACAAGAAATAGAAATATTTTAATCGCATCTCAAAATAACAAAAATGGAATTGTAATGATATTTCGAAGTACCAATGAAATTGGAACCGTGGATAAGAGGGGAACACTGGAATCGAACACGCAGATAACGTGTAATAGACAGAGAAAACACAAATTTAGGGAATCAGTAGTAGTGAAACTATAAATTATATAGATCATATCTAAAAAAAAACAATTAATCCATAAGCCTATGTTTGTGAACGCTGATGACGTAATTTCTTATCTATTCCGAGAATTGATATAAAACTTGATTACTAAAACTTGCAGGGAAATCGCACATACATTTTTCCAATTACGAAAATTGATAGAAAAATAGAATAAATTACCTCAGTCAACCGGGTACAATCGGTTTAAAAAAAGGATAAATGATGTTTGTTAACTGGGAACGGATAAAATGGGTTATGCAGATGTTTGGTGCATGATCAAAAGATGAAAAACGTATCAAGCGTCAGTGTTTCAAGAGGTTTTTTTCTGATATCTTCACAGTATTAAATCATTCATTATTTTGAATGAATCGAAATAGTTACTTTACAGCCAAAACGACAACGATATATTGAAGTCACAATATTTGCTTCCTTCGAAATTACTGATAAAACAGAATAGATAGAACAAACCCTTCTCAGTATATATATATATATATATGCTCCTTTATTCAGGGTTGAGCTCTCTTTAAGTGAGGCAACTCATCCATTGTAAGCTTATGCAATGCCCTTCCATAGGAATAGAGCATTCTGGTGGATGAGGAGTTTCTGCGTAAAAATGAATATATCGCTTAAATTCAGCCTTACTGACCATCCAGTTCCGTAGTCCGGACGTAGGTTCGCAGGTTCGATGTGAGGGTTTCAATTCTGCCTCGCAGTACTGGATGAGATAATGTCTATAGCCGCACTGAAGAGATGTAGTACATCGAAACAGCTGTCTGTGGATGACACAATGATATATATATATATATATATATATATATATATATATATATATATATATATATATATATATATGATGCAAAAAAAGTTGTTTTAGGAGCTCACACATATTTTTTGGGCCCCCAAATATCTCTTTCGCTTCCCATTTTTTTTTTTGCACCCCCTCCAATTCAGATATTCTTTGAATTTCTTAGTTACCCATTTCATTTATTTCATCATGGTATACAAAGTTTTATAGATGGTTACTGATGTTCATACAGCATTTAAGAGATGGTTAGTGGGTTTTAGAAGGAGTGATTACATTCTGACCTCCCAACCAGAGGAAATTATATAAAGAGAAGAGAATAGAGCATTTATATGGAAAGAAATAGATAGATAGATAGATAGATAGATAGATAGATAGATAGATATAGATAGGATCGGAGATAGATAGATAGATAGATAGATAGATAGATAGATAGATAGATAGATAGATTGGAATGGAGATAGATATGTAAGAACATAGATAGATAGATAGATAGATAGATAGATAGATAGATAGATAGATAGATAGATAGATAGGAATGGAGATAGATAGATAGATAGATAGATAGATAGATTGGAATGGAGATAGATATGTAAGAACATAGATAGATAGATCGATAGATAGATCGATAGATAGATAGATAGATAGATAGATAGATTGATAGATAGATAGATAGATGGATTGGAATGGAGATAGATATGTAAGAACATAGATAGATAGATAGATTGATATATAGGGTCGGAGATAGATAGATAAATAGATAAATAAATAGATGGATAGATAGTGTGTAAAACAGTTTCCTGCGAAAACTTTTTTCAACGCAGTTTTCAGGCTCTTAGCAACTTTTTCTCGTATGAATTTGTTACAAAACCACATTTCTGCACTACAAACTCGCCTGTTTGAATTTAAGCTGACATTTTGACGAACTTGCTTTTTGCGTATGAATATGATATAAAATCAAGCATTTATCCGACTGACTGGCATTTACAAAAAAGACAAATCCCCTAGATGTGGGTAAAATACCAGACAGCTAGGGCCCCTCAGGCTAGTACGGCAATCATGACGCTTCTAGTTCAAAAATAATAACAATGCGATATGAGATGCTGCTCTCTTTTTTTTGGGAACCTCAAATATTAGACCTGGCGTTGACGAGTACATCAACTAGTTATATATAATGCTGTATGAAAAAAAGCATCAAAAATTTATCTCCTGCCCGAAGCGATGTCAACACAGACAAGAAGTGGAATAAAGAAAGTAACCTCAGAGTCTGTCTCGGGTCTGAAATTTCATTAATGAATACCAAAGGCTAAAGTTCTGTTTGGAAATATGAACTTGTGTCCCTACCTATTCCTGTCTATCTATACTTACCTAGGTGCAGACTCGTAAATGCGCACTTGTGTATATTCACATGGGTATACAGAGTATCTTTAAAAAAACGCAACATTTTAAAGGGAAATAACTCTACCCAAAATTTTCACTCAGCTGATTGGAATGTTGTGTTTTTCAAGACACCCTGTACACATATTAGTGTGTATTTGTGTGTATTTGTGTGTATATATCCACGTTTGTGAGTTTTTGTCTATCTGTATTTGTGCCTCTGTGTGTCTAAATGCTGATTGTGTGTTTTTGTATGTTCGTAAATGAGTCCATATCTTATTATCTGTGTATGTGTATGCATGATTGTTTATATGAGTATGTTTGTATATGCTTATGTGTATGTGCCTAAATGTGTTCGTGTATTTTTGTATGCGCGTTTATGTGTGTATGTCAGTGTATGTGTGTTTGTGTGTTTGTGCGTGTATGTCAGTGTATTCGTGTATATAAGTGTATGTGTCTACATATGTTATCATCATCATCAGTCTTTTAGCGTCCGTCGTTGGACATAGACCTTCCCCAGGATTTGCCACACTTCTCTATCATGGGCGTCACGGAGCCAGTATTTCCTGAACTTGTCTAGCTCGTCTCTCTATCTAACATTTTGCCGGCCTTGGTTGCGCATGTGGTCTCGGAGAATCCATGTTGTGAGTCGTGATGTCCATCGATTGTCAGCCATTCTTGGTATATATCAATAAATCTGCAGCTCAATTTTAAATAACAAATAGTTTTTTTCTAGATAATATCTTTTGTTTTTTATGCACTCAATTTTATGATGGATAATAGATCTAATAGTGAAATTTTCAAAATTCAACAAACAGTTACTTAATTGATGGCATATAAGACACCCATCATTTCAATGAGAAGTATCAAGAAAAAATGCATTTCCCCGAATTCCTCTCGTTTATTGCATAGTTTTGCCTTGATCCCCGAAGATCATATGCGAATTTATGACCGTCAAGAAATAAGATGGCCCGACGATTTAGACAAATTCAGAAAATATTGGTTCCATGACACCCACCGCTGTGAGGTCTGTTGAGGGTCTATGTCCAACGATGAATGCTAAGATTCTTTTGGTGCTGCTGTTTCAGCTGCTAATGATGATTATTATACTTCTCAAGTTTTGGCCAATGTGGTGGTGAACAGCAAAGGTTCAACATGATCCTTGGTCCTGTAATCCAGTACACGTTTTCCCAACCGCAGCACCGGGTCATTTGGGCACCTATTACGGTTGTGTCTTGGGCGAGATAGCCCACCAGAGGCCATCCTGAGGCTTCCTGGATCAAACTCATCATGCTCAGTGCCTAGCAAGGAGAAACTGAATACCATTTTAAGAGTCTTTGGTATCAGTCGGAACCGCCCTACCGAAGCACTAGCAAGCACCCTACCACAGGCACCATGATAAATTATGCTGGTCATGTCAACATTTTGAGTCATTTTTTCAAAAGGGTCTCACATGGTGTGCGTATATGTGTTTGCTCATAGACGTGTTGGGATTGAGCCTCACAGGGTACCCAAAATGTATATATCAGTACCAAAGTCAAACTTAGTATATACCACGGCCCCTCCTTTTAGTGTTGTTGCAATCATTTTTACTGAAGAGGATTTAATCTCCACTTGTGGCCTTGTGCTATACTAAGACAGCTTAGTATATACACATACACGGTTTCTTACCACCTTTGTATTTCTTTAAACTTGGAATAGCTATGTATGGTGGGGAAATTAATTCCCAAAAAAAGCAGGTGAAGTAAGAAGTTATATCTCAATTTTTTATCCATTTATCTAGCAATTACTTTCATCTGAAATATTTTTTTATATCCGATCTGATAATGTCAGGAATCACATGTACATGCTCTTTATGATTTGTAACTGATAGCCTAATCAGAGTCCGTCGGGAAGGTGTTAACGTATCGTGGCCATGCAGGGAAAAAAAGAATAGTTGCTCACTGAAAGCTATCATGTCTTTTGGCAGCATGCTGTGTTGGGGTTGTAAAAAGGAAATACTAGGTGAAAGGGTGATCAATGAACAAATTATTTCTTTAGCTTTTTGTTTGATAATAATTACTGAAAAAAGTTCGATTCTCAAAGAACACATGTGAACGCTCCCGAGCACAAAGGGGACGAATTTAGCATAAACTTACATTGTTAATTGAACACCATCTTGAAAAATGAATTGGGGGGGGATCAAAAATCTTTTTTTCTAGATATAATAACTAGTAAATGTTTGAATTTTCAGCCCTTTTCTTCTATCGATGTAGTGCGTACGCGCCACACAGTACATATTTAGATGGCCAGCCAACCAGCCAGTCAGCCAGCCAGCCAGACTCACCAAAAAACAAAAGAAACTTATGTAGAGAGTTTGGGTTTCTATCTACTTCAAAATTGCTTAGTAAAACTATCATGATTTTTACTTAACAATTAAAGGTTTTTTTTATCAATGCTTTTTGATAATCCAAGTATTACCCTTATAGTATGTATTAGGAATAAGTATAAAAATTGTCTACGGAATGTTTTTTTCAGTATTACGACATATATACGTATACATTCGACCCCCACCTAGCAGTACTGGGAGCCACACTGAAGAGGTGTAACACAACGAAACAGTTTTATGTGGATGACACAATTATCAATCATAACTAACGTTCCCTTTTATAGGGTAGAGCAATCTCGAGTAGGGCACCCATCTGCTATAAGCAACTATGCAATGCTCTTCTAACTCTGGTATTGAGCATTGTGGTACATGGGGAATTATGCATAAATAAATATGTCACTTAATTCAGTTCTACTATCCGTTTAGCTCTGCTTAGGGCAAGGGTAGAGCATCAACCTGTAGGTTTGGAGCGAAGGTTTCGAACCTTTCTAGCTGTACTAGAAGGGATATGGAGTCTATAGCCACACTAAAGAATTGTAATACAACAAGACTGCTGTCTGTTGATGACACAATTATATATATATATATATATATATATATATATATATATGCCAACCATATTCGAAGACGACTGAAGGCTCATCTTTCCCTAACTATCCCTCGAATAAGGGAGGGAAAACCAATTTGTTCTACCTTCATCACACAGCTAAGGGTGTACTCAGTTAGCAGCTTTATCATTTCTTACAATAACTCTATTCTAAAGGGAATGCTCGCATTATTCATCACTAACTATTTTCTCTCATTCACGGTGCATATCTATAGTTCAATAAATTAATATCTATAATAAATAATATCTATAGTTTACAATAAATTTCTGTCGTGAATCTGTGTAGATACATGTCCATTATACATATAATAACCCCGTTCTACCAGTAACAATATCACTGACATCAACAACCCTGTTTTTTTTTAAGATTTTCAATGCACTTTCAAGTTAAAATCATTTAAGATTCAATCTATAGTAAAATAATTCACGATAGTAATAATTTATTGCATAAGATGTTTCTTCAACCCAGGGTATTATGTATGGCTTTATATATAACTCGTAACAGATTATCTTTACATGGTAATGTATCCCAATTTATATAGTACACAGATACATTTATATAACATGCAGGTACATTGCCAGAGAGGAGCAAGAAGCCGTGAGAGATCAAGTATAAGGCAAGTGATACTTACAAAATAGGGCTATTATATGCTAAACTACAAACATTTACTGTAGAATTGCACTGTAAGTGATTATACTACTGAAATGCATTGTAGACGATCTTATTAAAGAAACACATTGCAAATTGCCTTACTATAGAAATTGATATCACTACTGAAATGCATTATAAACGATCTTATTAAAGAAACACATTGCAAATCGACCTACAATAGAAATTGATATCACATGCGGAGAAAAAGAATTGAGGCAAGCTTAATAGGGATACAATGCGTATATTTTCAAGATTTTTTAGCATAGTGTTGAAAAAGGCTTCAGTGGAGATGATTCACAAAGACAGCATTTACGTTCACGCGAAAACGACAACCTGCTTGATCTGAAAAGACTCCAGGCCCCCAGCAAAACCCCTGTGAAGCTGTTCCAAAATTTTCTATTCGCACATAGCTAGCTACTCAGAGTCGGTCCTTCGGCGGGTAACGTCCTGATTCAGTTTGGATATGATAACCATCTTTTATCAACCTGCAAAAAAATGATAAATGTCATCAGCCTTTCTATCTCCCTCAGCCCAACGGAGCTCAAAGCAGCAAAGAAGTCAACCTAAGGTTTCGTCATATCCTTCAACGACTGGAAAGACCGAGAGACTGGCTAAAGAAAACCATTTTATAGACAATACAAACGTTTCAGGAGGGACAAAAACCTCATTAAAGTGAGAGCAAAAGTCTGCAAAATCATCATGCTGCCTATACTTCTTTCATATCGAGCTAAATCCGGGGTTATATATCAGTGCCATTCACTTCTACTTGAAATCTTCCATGTACACAAGAGTGACTTCACTGCAAACACTGAGAGCCTTGGCTACAAGCGTTATGCTGCAAAAGACCTCATGGCAATGATAGAAGACGGTCGTCTTTCCCAAACCTTCAGGATCGTCGAACTGGATTCATGTCGGTGGAGAAAGGGTGCGCTACAGAATATATTCAAAGACCCAAATCTCCCGTGGTGGAAACTGCCGTCGATTGGGCATCTGGAGGCGCTGATAGGAAGACATACTGATTTATCGATTGACGTAGCAACCTGCGTTTCCGAAGCAAATCGTAAAACAAGAGCAGGAAGAAAGAGGCGGCGCTTTGGAACAGGAACTTACCGGACGTTCTCCTGCAACTGATTAAGGAACGCCTGCCTCTCCCACGTGGACCTCGCCGGCTACCGAGGACTCCCAATAGAAGCAGAAACTCTCCTAAATCTTCGTCTTCTTAATTACGATGATGTACACACTCACATCAAAATTGCAATGTAAATGATTTTCTATGGTCATTCATTGCTAATTTACTAATTTCAGAATAGGCTTTCGTGTTAAATTATCTTAATACAGAAATACGTGAAAATTATTTTGCTATAGAAACCAATTTTCATTGGTTTAATATAGAAATGAAATGCAAATCAATTTACAAAAGAAATTAATAGCTGGATATTTTGTTATAAAAATCGATTGAAAATGAGAACATAAGTGACTATCAGTTATCAGAAATTGATAAAACCGTTGATGGCATTATATGTATGATATAGTGTTGATAATGAATTTGCTATAGAAATGCACTGCAAATGAAAAAGAACTCGATTGTCAATGATCAAGAGTTATTGAAAGCGTCAGTGACAGCATTGGTATATTGTAGAAATTATTTAAATGTATTGCTAAAAATTGTACTGTAAACATGCATTAATGTGTAAAATGAATTGTTGTTGGTCTGGAATTAATTAAACTATTTCTGACATGTTAGAGCTATTATGGTTCAAGGGCATTGTCAATGGTTTTACCATAGAAATGCAATGAAAATCAGAAGGAAAAGGAGCTTCTCTTTTCATGAATTGATGCAAGCATTCTGGATAGAATAAGGCTATTATGTTTATACGATGCTAATGGCCTTACTATAGAAATTCATCGAAGATATAGAAGAAAAGGATTGTCAGCTGTCAGGAATTAATGGGAACGTTACTCACACAATGGGATTATAAGGTGCATAATCTAAATGCATTGATAATTATTTTACTATCGAAATTCATCGAAAATCGGGAAGCGTAGGATTGTCAATTGTGAGGAATTCGCGCAAACATTACTGACAATAAAGTGAAGACATTACTCATGGTTTTTCAATAGAGATGTATTGCATATGAGTAACAATGACTTTGTCAGTGCTTATGGATTAATGCACTGGTTACTGACAGAATCGATACGGGTTGATTTGGTTGTAAGCTTATGAGAGCAAATGTACGGATATTAAAGAAAAAAATGAAGATGTAGATGTGTAATAAGATTTCGGATAATAAAATAAAAAGATGTAAAAGAAAGAAGAGACGTATAATAGAAATGTGAAGAAAGAGTATGAGAGAGAAAAAGAAGATCGATAAAGAAAACGATAAGATAATCTAAGATTGAAAGGATGAAAAGTTCGTTAAAAAATAAGTCAGGATACTGCATAGTCAAACTCGACTGTTACATCTATTCCGACTAAAGACGATGCAACTTATATATATATATATATATATATATATATATATATATATATATATATATATATATATATATATATATATATATATAAACAAATATAAGCAGACGATACAACTTATTATATGTATATATATAAAAATATATATATAAACAAATATAAGAAGATGATGCAACTTACATATATATATATATATATATATATATATATATATATATATATATATATATATATATATATATATATATATATATATAAGCATAAACGTAAATTTCTGATATTTTTAGGAATTCATGCATTTATTGATTAGGTAAAAGTACGTGAAGTAATCCCTTGTGTATTTGTAAATAAATTTTTGGTTGATAGGTAAGACTTGTCGATTTGGCTCAGTCGTTATTGTTATTGTTATTACAGAGGGGGACAAAGTTGACTCTAGACTTTAAGTTTGGGAAAAAGAAGAATTTTTCAAGAAGAAGAAGAAATAAGAGCAGCAAGATAAAGGAAAATATGTGAAAAGAAAGAAAGAAAGAAAGAAAGAAAGAAAGAAGGAAAGAAAGAAAGAAAGAAAGAAAGAGAGAAAGGAAGAAAGAAAGAAAGAAAGAGAGAAATAAAGAAAGAAAGAAAAGAACAAAAGGAAAGCAATAAAATTGAATGGATTGAAGTTTCAGGAAAAGAACAATTATTCAATGAAAGAAAGAGGAGATGAACTGTGAAGAAAAATATAGGAAGGTGAGGCGGAGAAAAATATACGGAAGAAAAAGGAACACTGAAAAGCGAATCAAAAAAGGAAAAGAAAAGCCTTAAAAACGAATCAGAGATTGAAGTATCCTTCAAGAAAGGAAAAGAAAGAGAGAGAGAATGTAAAGTGAAGAAAACATACGGAAGAGAGAAAGAAGGAAACAAAGAGAGGAAAAGGGCGAATGGGAAGCAATACAAAGAATGAAAGATAGAGAGTAAGAAGAATTATACAAAGAAAGAAAGATCCAACCTAACAAACAAGGGATATAGGTCTGTAAATAACTTGGGGAAAATACGTGGTGGTAAAAAAAAAAGGAAGAAAGAAAGAAAGAAAGAAAGATAGAAAGAAAGAAAGAAAGAAAGAAAGAAAGAAAGAAAGAAAGAAAGAAAGAAAGAAAGAAAGAAGGAAAGAAAGAAAGGCAGGAAGGAAAAAAGGCAGGAAGAAAGATAGTAAAAAAAAGAGAGGAACACATGCATCGATTCTGTTTCAACAAACAAATAAACATGAATGATCTCTAATAATAAAAAGGATAAAATCACCAAAGAAACATCTGAAAAAATAGAAATGTATGTAATTTGGGAAAACGGAACTTGAATGTGGGGGGATTTATTGACTGGACTCGGTATCAGCTGAGGAAGGAAATGGTCAAAGACAAGGGAAGAGACTTCTTTAATGGATTTCCGAAAAAGGGGGAAAAATGAAGAAGAGAAGCCTCTAAGCGTGCCGTATATGGCAAAGGTTAGTAAATATGAAGTATGCACACACACACGCACACACGCACACACACACGCACGCACACACACACACACACACACACATATATATATATATATATATATATATATATATATATATATATATGAACATTTGCATATAAACTAGAATAATATCCGTAAAAAATGATGGGATTTTTTATGTATATATAGACCCTTCTGTCGAAGGTATCGATACGCTCAGCCTAGGATCAAAGTGTGGTACATGTGTCCCAATTGATATACGTTAAACACACAAACACACACACACACATATATATATATATATATATATATATATATATATGTATATATATATATATATATATATATATATATATGAACATTTAAATATAAACAAGAATAGTATCCCTCAAAAATGATGGGATTCTTTATGTATATATTGGCCCTTCTGTCGAGGGTATCTGTACACTCTGCTTATGATCAGAGTGTGGTACGTGTGTTCCTATTGATATACGTTAAACACAAACACACATACACACGCATTTTCACACACACATATAAATATATGAACACTTATATAAACACAAACATAGTATCCTTCAAAAATGGTATTATTTATGTATATATTGGCCTTCCTGCCGAAGGTATTTGTATGTTCTGCTTATGATCAGAGTGTGGTACATGTATTCCAATTGATATATGTTAGACACAAGCACACACAGACGCTCACACACACAAACATATATATATATATATTTGCTGTTCTGTTTTGCCGTTGCAACAATAAAACTTGTTTTGGTGCTGAAGATTGTATAAGCAATTAATGACATTTTCCGGGGATATTTTTCCTCATAAAAGTTGTTAAATATTTGATTAATTAATAGCTTCACATACTTCTGTTTATACTGTGCTCTGTATTTTGATATTATGAACAACAGATAAAAAATTGTTTCGTTTCTTCGTATCTTTACAAATATTATGTTTATATTATAACGGGGGATCATTTCAAATAAAGTTTTAAAGTAATATAACGCATCTATAATTATTTCTGTCGGATTACATATCCATTTTCAATATATATATATATATATATATATATGTGTGTGTGTGTGTGTGTGTGTGTGTGTGTGTGTGTGTGTGCGTATAAAAGCGGCTATGAGGCTTTAAAACTAGTATTTTCGAAAAGTACAGACATTTAATTTTTTGTCTTTTCATCTTCTCTCATTATATATATATATGTGTGTGTGTTTGTGTGTGTGTGTCTGTGTGTGTCTGTGTGTGTGCGTGTGTGTGTGTGTGTGCATTACTCAATAATTGTCCAAAAGCTCTTGAGTATTGATACCGGCAATTTCGATATGCCAAAGAGAAGCCTCGGGGTGTTTTCTTTGAGTGGAAAGATGAAAGTTCCTGGCTTAAAAATGAGACTTGTGTGCATAAGTTACTTAGATTCACAGTCAGAATTCTGCCACGAATACTTCATGATTATTTCGTTTTTTGTCAATCTCTTTCCAAGTTTGAATTGACTTTCTCTCTTCCATAACAACAACCAGCAATAGTCACCTGATCATTTTATGTCAATCATGTGACGTTAAACTACATAATTAAAATTATCACGTCTCAACCGTGATTCGAGATCACGACCTAATGACTAGTAAGCAGTTCGCTCACCAACTGAGCATGACTGACAAGTCTTGTACATGTACGAATCTATATATATACATATATACATACAATACGAAAGTTAGAGAAACCATCTTTAGTCGTGATGGAAGAAAGAGTGTTTTTTGAGCCTGCAGTAGCCAGGTGTATTAGTAATTGCTTGGTTATCTCTTATTGTGCCAATAACAACAACTTTGACGAACCTATAACATGGATGTTAATAATAACACGTCCTGCTTTTTTAAGTGACTTTGAAAATAAGTTTTAAATATTATTTCATTATCCTTTTTTTATAAGAATAATTTGAAAATTCTTGTCATATTTTATTAAACTCTTAGTTTCACGAATGTATTTGGAAAATGTACAGCTCACTTATATGTATTTGCCAGGAACTGAAATATACATATGCATGTAAGAGACAAGAAATTAAAGTTTGACACCGCTAAAAAGGCTTGCCATCACAGATTCAGAGCATGGTACAATCTGTGGTTTCTAGCATCTGTTGGTTGTCTCAGAAGGACTACAGAATAGGGTTCGATACTAACCGCGGGTTCAGGCATCTGCTGAGAGTTTCGGGACATATCTCCAGCGGATATCGAGATACTACCGTAATCATAGATTGAGAGAAAGAAATACAGATGAGAGAAAAAGCGAGGAGTGAACGATGTAAAGGGAGGTAATTCAAGCCATTAATCGAGCAGGGGATAATAACAGATCGGGAGAAGGAGGCAGATGAGAATAACGTTCTTTCAAATTGCTAAAACGAGAACAAGGTTGCTAATTTGACCGTTTTCCGGCTGGATCTAACAGATATTTTCCAATTTAGCCGGTGAAAATCTGCGATAGCCATCAGGAAGAGAATAATGACAAAGTTTAATAAAAGTGAACATTCAATATTTATTGTCTTCGTGTTGATTTATTTTATATGATAAAGAGGCTTTAAATGAGTATATTATATCTTTAGCTATAAATGAATACAGTTAGCCGATTTGAGTAAATTCAAAGACGGTTTTAGCTATAAATAACAAACCATACCTGGCAACACAGAATGAGCAGATCTAATTACTTTGTATTGCAATTGCAGCTTTATATGAGTTTGTGTCTCTAAATGTGTTCTGAAATGTAAAGAGTTCGCCGTTAATATTTTGTGCAAATGCATGTCGTAATAATGTGACATGTTGTGCGTGTATGCGGGTGTTTCCCCTGGATGGAAACACGAACCGTTGTATTGTGCAAAGGAGAGAAAGTCAAGCGAAAATGATGAGGAGAGTAATGTGTGAGTGTGTGTGTGTGTGTGTGTGTGTGTGTGCGTTGATGAGAGGTTCCGTGAGACGGAGGCAAATGAAAGAACCAGAGAGAATGAGAAAAAGAAGACAAGAAAAAAAGAGAAAAGAAAGAAGAAAAAGAAGGAGGGAGGAGCAAAGGAAAAAGAAAATATATGGATAATGAGAAGAAAGAAAAATGGAAAGGAGAGAGGCGGATGAATGAAAGAGAGAAGAGAGAAAGAATGAAAGATAGAAAGAAAAAAAGAGGGGAGAAGCTGATGAAAAAGGAAATATACGGATATTGAAAAGAAAAAAAATGGAAAGGAGAGAGGCAAAGTAGGAGAGAGAGGAGAGAGGAAGAATCAAAGAAAGAAAGAAAGAAAGAAAGAAAGAAAGAAAGAAAGAAAGAAAGAAAGAAAGAAGAAACAGAGTAAATTGAGAAAAAAGGAAAAAGGGTGGAGGAAGAAGGAGATAAATTAAGAGAAAAAGAATAGAAGGAAGAGAGAAAGAATAGAAGGAAGAGAGAAAAAGAAAGGAGAAATGAAAAGAAAGAAAGAAAGAAAGAAAGAAAGAAAGAAAGAAAGAAAGAGGAATTGCGGAAAGGACGAGATACAATACGAAAAAACAAAAAAAGAGAAAGAGAAGAGGAGAAAGAAAGGGGAGAAGTAAGAAAGAAAGGAAAATGGGAAAAGAGGGAGGAAGAAAGGATGAGAGAAGGAAAGAAAAGAAGAGAGATAAGAAAAAAAAGAGAAGCATAAAACGAAAGTCAAAGAGAAAACATACGGACATTAACATGAAAAGATTGCAAGTATAAATATTCTGAGAAGTAAATAGAATGAAAACAACAATAAAGAAAGAAAGATCGAATGAACGATCAATTAAAAGAGAGCAAAGAAGAAAAGAGAGAAAAGGTAGAAGAGAAAAGCAAAAGAAATAGACAGAAAAGGTCAGACTCAATCGAAAGAGAAGAATAGAAGAAAGACAATAATAAAAAAAAGAACGATTCTTGAATCAACAGAAGTGAAAAAAAAAAGAAAGAACTCGATGCATAAAGAAAGTAAATCATAAAAACAGATATAATGTAAACAAAAACAGTTAATTGAGTCAAAATCTAAAGAAATAACAGACGCACGTTCATTCGCACAGAAATAGATATTCTTTTTTTTCTTTTCTTTTTATCTCCATTCATTCGTTGTAAGAGAGGCGGAAATGCATCCCGCAAGGAACATGGTGTTCACCTACACCGGTTAAGGGGAAGAAAGATGGAGAGACAGAGAAAGGCAGGGATAGAGAAAGAGCGGGGGAAGTGCGATAAGAAAGAGAAGCGGGGAAATCTTTCGTGTCAATTGCTCTAACAGTTTATTGTTGCTTGCTCTTTGGATCGATGGAACTGCTATCGTAACATAAAACAACAAGATGAGTATCAGCAGCAGCAGCAGCAGCAGCAGCAGCAGCGGAAAGAGGAGGGGGAGGAGGAGGAAAGGAAAATAAGAGAGAGGGAGAAGTAAGGGGGAGATATTGAGGAAGAAAAAGATGAAGAAGAAGAAAAGGGCAAAAATGAGGAGAGAAGCAGTGTAAAAACTAAAAGAGAAGAAAAGAAGAAGAAGAAGTGTGAAAACCAGAAAAAGAAGAGAAAGAAGAAGAAAGAAAAAAGTGCAGAAATATGAAAAAGAAGAAGAAGAAGAAGTGTGAAAACAAAAGAAGAAGAAGAAGAAGAAGAAGCTGAAGGAGACCCGGAAAGGAAGTTAAAGGAAGGATAGATGAGATAAGAGATGGGTAAGAGGAGGAAAGAACAAAAACAAAGATGATAGGTGAAAATAAAAGAAGGTCGAATGCAAAAACAAGAAGAAGAAGAAGAAGAAGAAGAAGAAGAAGAAGAAGAAGAAGAAGAAAAGGAAGGAGAAGGAGAGAAATATAATAATAACGACACAAAATTGGAAGAGCAGAAGAAAAAGGAGAAGACGAAGAAAAAGGAGAAGAAAATGACGAAAATGAATCAAAGAAGGAAAGAGGAATAAAAAGAAAAAGATTAGCAAAAAGAAAGAAGAAAAAGAAAAAGAAGAAATAAGAAGGAAGAAGGAGAAGAAGAAGAAAAAGAAGAAGAAGAAGAAGAAGAAGAAGAAGGAGGAGGAGAAGGAGAGAAAGAGAAGAAATATAACAATAACGACACAAAATTGGAAGAGCAGAAGAAAAAGGAGAAGACGAAGAAAAAGGAAAAGAAAAAGACGAAAGTGAATCAAAGAAAGAAAGAGGAATAAAAAGAAAAAGATTAGCAAAAAGAAAGAAGAAAAAGAAAAAGAAGAAGAAGAAAAAAAAGAAGAAGAAGAAGAAGAAGAAGAAAAAAGAAAGAAGAAGAAAAAAGAAAGAAGAAGAAGATGGTGAATAGAAACAGCCGTAGCAGCCGTTGTGGCTGAAGCTGCAGCCTTAGCAGCATACCATCGGCCACGGGCCGTGGACTTTGATTGGAGCAAATATAGGATAATTTATCTGGTAATACACGGTGTAAAAGTTTTGCATAGAATAGCGGGCAGTAGTGAGAGGTGAATAGACTGGGAGGGAAGGAGGATAGATGGTCTTAATGGAAGAGTAGGAGGAGAAAGTGGCAGAAGGACTGGTGCGGTGGTAGGAGTTGGGATGTAAAAAAAAAATAGGTGAAGGGGGAGGGGTGAATTGGATGAGTGTTGAAGTCATGCGGGAAAGAAATCGATGGAGAAAGAAGCAGTAATAGAAAGATATTGGTTGGTAGGGCTGATCTGATCGAATGATGGACAAAAGGGGGAGAGGTTGGGGATTAGAGAGAGGGGGATGGAGAGAGATTTGGGGATTGGGAAGAGGAAAAATGAAGAGATGGAGATTGAGAGAGAGGGTTGGAGGGTTGGAGAGGACAAATGGATAGAGAGAGACGGGGAGAGAGAGAGAGAGAGATGGGACAAACATGAGGAGAACTAAGAGATTGATAAGTGGAACGAGAGAGTTTGGAATCGGGACTGGATCGAAAGAGAGAGACAGGGACGAAGATGTGGAAAATCGATAAATGGAGAGAGAGAGGGAGAGAGGGAGAGAGAGAGTTGAGGATTCAAAAATAGATAGAGAGAGACAGGTAAGATGAAGAGGAAAATGAAGATATAGATGATTAGAGAGAGAGAGAGATTTGGAGAGTTGAGGATGGACAGAGAGAGAGAGAAAAAAAGGTGGATAGATGGATGAAAATTGAGAAAATTGAGGGATAGATATATGGAGAGAGGAATTGGGGAATCAGAAAAGGAGAGATTGAGAAAGACAAAGACCAGGATGTTAGAAATATAAAGATAGATAAACTGACGGAGAGAGTAGAGAGTTGGAGAATAGGAAATGGATTGATAGATAGATAGATAGATAGATAGATAGAGAGAGAGAGAGAGAGAGAGAGAGATGGGTACAAAGATGAGGAAAATGAATAGATAGATCAATGAAGAGAGAAAGAGAGAGAGACGGGAAATAAGATGAAAACAAAAAGATAGATAGATGTTTGGATAAGAGGGAGGAAAATGAAGGGAGAGAGAGAGACTTGCCAATAGGAGGGAGGAAAATCAAGTGAGGTAGAAAGATAAAGAGACTATTGGGGAAGCGATGGACATGAAAAAAAGAGAGAGATGAAGACTTTGGGGGTTAAAAGGAGAGAGAGAGAGGAAAGTGAAAGAGTGGGGACAGACAGACTGTTCGGGATGAGGGAGAGGAAAATGAAGATAGAGAGAGAAGAAAGACTTGTGGGGGAGATACAAGAAAATGTATGAGGCAATATTGATTGGGATTATATGGAAATACAAAGACAGAGAGAGAAAGAGAGAGAGAGGAAGGGGAGAGAGAAAGATAGGAGGAGAGAGAGTGAATCAGAGGGTGAAAAACAGGGACTTGTGAATAGTACCAGCGGATAAGATATAAGATATTGAAGACAGAGGGTGAGAGACTTTGAGATGAGATAGAACAAACACACTTACATTCACAAATAGACACACACACACACACACACACACACACACACACACACACACAATCTATTCATCTCTCGTTATCTCCCCCACTCTCTTTCTCTCTTTCTACCTCTCTCTCTCTTTCTCACTTTCTCTCTCTCTCTCTCTCTCTCTCTCTCTCTCTCTCTCTGTATATATATATGGATACACAGAGAGAGAAAGAGAGATAGAAAGAGCGAGTAACTGGTAGAAATAATACAAGAAAGTGTAGCAGAAGAAATTTGTGGAAGCAATAGTAAAATATGAAAGAGCGACTATATATATATATATATATATATATATATATATATATATATATATATATATATATATATATATATATATATATATATATATATATATATATATATATATAAATAAAGAAGCAGGCAGATAGACTAAGAGAGAAGACCGAGACGATGAGTGTAGTGGGATCGATCCTCAGAGGGTGCCCCACGATTTAGAACTTGTGACTAACTGAGTAAACCTCATTCCAAAGTATTGCACTCCAAGGCGGGCAATCCCTGTATTTTCTTAGGTACATTGAATTGTATTGCTTCTTAGCAAAGTTTTATCTTACCAACTATCAAAATTGTAGTGATAATGCTCCTCGATTATTACCATCGTGTGCAACGTGATTTTTGATCCTGGGTTGTGAGTGTTTTTTCCTGTTTTCTTTTGTGTGAAAAGTATACAAACGGTGACCATTCCCCTCGAAAAATATTTTTTGACCAGAATAGTGATTACATCTCTGAATTTTTGAGATGAGGTAATATTATCATTTCTATTGATATTCAGACTGTCCTCATCTTGGTTGTTTTTCATACAACGTTTCGGCCGTAGAAGGCCGTAGAGTGCAACGGCCGAAATGTTTTATGAAAAATAACCAAGATGAAGATGGTCCGAATATCAAAAGAAATCAGAATAGTGATATTCCCATGTAAGAATTTTTCACGTGTGAATTTGCCATGGTTTTCCTAACATTATGCACAATTCTGACCGGTGTCCAATTTAGAATGAGTAGATTTGAAATATTTGTTGTCCTTCGACGAATGCAAAATTTGAATGGAATATCTGACATGTTCTGTACTTTTTAGCCATATTCAATCAGAAAATAACGCTTAGCCTTTAAAAATGAAACAAAAAGTTTTGTCTTCGGTTGCACGCTGTTATCGGTTCTGTGTCAGGTACAACTAAGATAAGTGAATAATGATTAAATCGACGATTAGATAATAGAGCTGGCCATGGTTGTAAGGGGACAGTGGTAAGTAAATTCTAACGCTGTCATAAGTTTCAGATAAGACGATAAAAAGGGAGACAACTTGGAAGAGAAACCAAAGTGTAGGAATCAGAGAGAAAGAAATGCAGAAGTACGAGAATGTAGGAAAATCTCTTTGCGCAAGAAGAAGAAGAAGAAGAAGAAGAAGAAGAAGAAGAAGAAGAAGAAGAAGAAGAAGAAGAAGAAGAAGAAGAAGAAAGATAGTCAGAAAGGGGAGGAGGAGGAAACAGAGAAAGAGAAAATAAAGATGGAAAAACAGGAAGAGGAGGAGGAAGGAGATATTGGAAGAAAAAAATATGGGGGAAAGAGGGAAATGGAGGACGAAGGAGAAAAGAAGAAGAGAGAGATGAAATGAGATGAAAATAAAACAAGGAGAAGAATAGTTAAATAAGAGATGTAAAAAGAGCAAAATGAATTTAAAAAGATGGATGAAAGAGTAAGGAGGAAAAGAAAGAATAAGAAAAAGAAAGAAACTATGTTGAAAATATCCGAGTATTGAAAAAACAGTGATATCATTGAAAAACCGAATAGAAGGATGGGAGGGGGAACAGTGTTGGTGATAGCCGTAGGAGGAGGAAGAAGAGGATAGGAAGGAATGGGAGGGAGAGAAAGTGTGGAGGGAGATTAGAAAGGGGTATAGGAAGGGTGGCGAAACGCTGACCCCTTTTGTGTAACGAGGTCGCGTTAAAAAGCGAGATTAAACGGAAATATCGTCATTGTTCGGCGCAGGTGCGTCACTGAGAATGGAATCTGAGGGAGGACGAGATTTTCCGGATGTCACAACAATCAAGAGATTTTTCTTGTTTCATATTTGAGGGGAACAACAGCATTTCCTTTCTGTTTGTTTGTTTGTTTGTTTATCTCTCTTTCCCCCCCTCTCTCTCTCTCTGTCTCTCTCTCTCTCTCTCTCTCTCTCTTTCTCTCTCTGTGTAGGAGGACATCTGCGCATGTTAAATCATATACATTCATATTTACGATGGGTCTCAAAAATGTATACGCTTTTACGAGGAGTAGGAGTTTGAAATTTAAGGACGTGTATGTCAGAATCTTTTCAGAAAAAAAGGATCACATATATACATAGGTATTTTTACTGTAAATATCAATGATAATTTCCTGAAATATATGCACACACACACATATATATGTATATATATTTGTGTGTGTGCATGTGAATATATATATATATATATATATATATATATATATATATATATATATATATAGATGTGTGTGTGTATTTGTGTGCGTATGTGTATTAATGCTAATACATGATCTGACAGAATGATTATAAATCGATTCCTGCGGTTGCCCGATTTTCTTTAATTGTTAATTCTATTTACGTTATTTTTGCCATATGGTACATTCACCGTGTGATAACGTGAAATCGCTTTAAATCGAGTTCCATATTAGTATAACCCATCTATGGTATATATATATATATATATATATATATATATATATATATATATATATATATATATATATATATATATATATATATGTATGTATGTATGTATGTATATATATATATATATATATATATCTTTATGTATGTATATATATATATATATATATATCGAGAGAGAGAGAGGGTGGAAGAGAGATGAAAGAAATGGACTCGCAGAGACAGATATATATATATATATATATATATATATATATATATATATATATATCGAGAGAGAGGGTGGAAGAGAAAGGAGAGAAATGGACTTGCAAAGACAGATATATATATATATATATATATATATATATATATATATATATCGAGAGAGAGAGAGGGTGAAAGAGGGAGGATAGAAAGGGACTCGCAGAGTCAGAGATATATATGGGCAAAAAGATCGAGGATTTATCATATATACTATAAATATGCTCCTGTAAGCTTTCTTTGATTTCAGGTTATAGCCACGAGGATCGATAGTTTTATATGAAAATCCTTTAATCGATAACTGCATAGATTGACCGATGTCACATTGCAAAGCTTGAAGCAGCTGCAAGATAGCAAGAATTACTGGAACTTTCTGACATTACATATCCCCTTAAAATCTTCATGGACGTTTCATATCCTCCACACAGTCACATGCACCCCGTATAGATTTGCGTATCTGTGTGTTCATCTATATGGGTATGTAATTTATAGTAAGGTGCAGAAATTCACCGACCACCATCGTGGTTAGGCTCCTGAAAATAACGACAAAAACAACGTTCAGTGAAATCGATTTTGCCATAGACTTTATAATTAGAAACTGACAACGTACGTTTGTTCAGTTTCTCAGTGGTTCTATCTGACAATATATCTATATATCCATCCATCCATCTATCTATATATCGCGTGTACCACCTGCTCAATTAGAGGTAAAGGGCTGAAAATTCAAACAGTTATTCCTTATCATGTCTAGAAAAATTTTTTTTTTGTTTTCTAAATTTCCTTTCCTTTGTTTTCAGTGGGGGTTCAATTTGCTATGTATGTTTATGCTGAATTTGTCCCTTAGTTTGTGTCCAGTATCATTCATGGTTTTTGAAAATTCTGACCATTTGAGTGATACCAAACCAGGAAAAGGCAAGGGGAGTTTTTCATTCTTTTGATTGATCACCCCAACGCGGCATACTGCCAAAAGACGTTGGTTAGTTGATGGTTACTATAACAGACCTGTATTTTTATCTCTTTTTTTTTTCTCACCATGTTACGACAGAACAACGTTGAATGAAACAACGCTAATCGTTAATATGTATCGAAGGCATTCATCGAACTCAAATCGATATCCGGCAAGCAATCGATAATACGATGACGCAGCTGCAAGAGCAACATGCAGAATGGAAAAGGGAAAAATATCATGTAAAACACTATGCGGTTAAGATGCAATCACCCAGGAACAACTCTTAGCTAGCTGTTCACTCGGACTTTTATCACTGGGGGCTCCCGGATTGTGGCTTTGTGCAAGGCAAAAGAAAACTCAAAAAATATCATTATTGGATCGTCATGCATTTTGAGTAACATTCAACTCCAAAGAGGATGACAAGATTTTGTTGGAGAAAGTGAAATTTGAATAAGTCAGAGAAAATATCTACCAAAACTTGAAAGTTTGCTCTGGTCTAAAAACGCTCCCTGGATATTGACGGTTTAACAATTGGGTTGTTAAAAATGGCTTAAGCAGTCGTAGAATGTACATCAAAGGCATTTATTAATAGAAAAAAAAAGAACAGATAAAATAAAAATGAATTACATAAATCGGACACATTTTTGTAAGTATGTGGAGTTTTTAAGTTGTTTTTTTTTATTTTTAGAATTTTAAGAACGTTTTCAAATAAACGCCCAAGAACGTTGAAGCGAAAAGAAAAAGAGAAAATATCTTCCATTTTCATTCTTTACTGTTTGTATTTCAAACCTTAGAGACGAAAACGAATCAATTGTGGATCTACTTGTTCAAGTGTTACGTTACTTGCATCTGTGTATTGAAGAATTTCTCCTTTCTGTCACCTTTATTTCTCAATTATTTTCGGCTATTCATTCATCTTAAAAATGCAAGATTTTGAATATGTACCCAAAGTTAATACACCCTCTCACATCCTATAGGATTTCTGTGAAAAATCTAACCATAGTGTTCTTAGCCGACACAAGAGGAGAAATCACTGAACTTTCACCCTCTTTCCCCAACTCTGCCAAAAACGGTGACCAGTAAAATTGGGATAAGTAAAAAAATTAAGTTTGGAATACTAATGCAATTTGAAATATAGTCTTAATTCAAATATGATTATTGCAACAAAGCAGGCCTCTCTTATCAAATGTATTAGTCACAAAACTTACACATATCTCGGAAACTATTTAATATGGAAGGATGCTGTTTTTACAATTCGATGAGACGTGTTTTGAAGATTCATTCAGATTTCCAGAAACGACACAGCCCGATCCGGCCCATTACTTGCGCTGTTTGAATAACTTTTTTTAATAACTCAGACAACCAGGAACATAGAAAAATGGGATCTTCAGTCATTCAATCGATAGCCCATTCTTTTAAGATATATCACATATCAGGCCTATATGACTTCCGATAGAAGTTTGGGAATAATAGTTTGTGTTTTTTTAATCTGAAGCAGATAATCTTTGGTTTTTACTAGTTTTCACCGGTTTATCATACGATAGCTAGACACATCACGCAGGGAACTTCATCTTCTACCCGTGTAAGTAAGGATTATCTCAATTTCCGGTGTAATTCAGGGAACTATACAGGTTTTTCTGAACATGCTTCTGCTACATTCATCGTGTAAACAAGATGAAGTTGCGTGATTGGGCTATAAGTAGCTAGGTTAATTACTTTTCTTAATCATTAAAATCATTTTCTGTCATTATTTTACCTTGAAAATATATGAGCTAATCTAAAACTGAAAATGTAGAAAGTAACTTTTTTATGTTGCATTTTACACAAACTTCGATTAAAGGAAAGACTAAAATCAATCTCTTCGAATTCCAGTCAAAGTGAGTTGACATTGTTTTCCCTTTGTAACAAGAACAAGAACAATCCTCACCAAATCTATGTTCACCACACTTTGTTTATCCCATCACACTAAACAAAACTGCGTTTTTGAATCATGATCAATCGATTGCAAGGTGACTCTTTCACGAACTGAACAAAAGAGACGTTTCCTTTATAACTACGAATTAATTGATCACATACACAATACGAAAGTTGCAGTCAACATCTCCAGTTAGAAGGGAATTAGGAGTTAAGTTTGATTTTGCTGCAACCAGACTCGTTGCATTCATATTTATCTGATAGTTTTATCGAATCATCGTAGCCCAATAAATGATATGACCCGCCCGACCAAACAGTCAAGTGGGCGATGGATTCCTCTCTCTTTGCTTGTCTGTGTGTGTGTGTGTGTGTGTATCTACCGAGTTCCTTGTTTCATTTTTAGTGCAACAACCACGATAATACACAACAGTGCACCACTAAAAACCCTCTAAGAAAACTTTTTTTTCTTCTTGTTTTGTTTTGTTGAAAAAAAAAGTTTCCTGGTCTCGATGATCATTTTGGAACCAACAATGCCCAAATCCTGTGATAGTACCTTTTAGATAATTTTAGATAAAAGATCTATTTTTCAGATATCGTTTTTAGATTAGTTCTTGAACAAGCACTAGCTACGATGAGTCATTTTCGTGTGGTATCTAAACAAATACCTAAATCTTTTTTTTAAAATATTGTAACATTTTTTTATGATCCTCTAAAGATATTTCAAGTTGGATTTCATGCAAATGGTTAACCCTAAATCTTAACTGTACTTGCAAAACAAGATCTACCATTTAATAGCGTGTTTTGAAAGTTTATTTACCTGTAATTGAGCCCCAGCATGAAATTAGGTAATTTCCTATCTTGTGTACATAAAATGGTTCTTTCAGAAGAATTGTTTTCCCTTTAATTTCAGGTGCATTCAATCTGTTGGATTTTTTTTTTTTTTTATGAGGGAGTTCTATTTACAATGAAACTATAATGCTAAACTGGGCACTTAATTTTTGCTTTTTTTACGGAAGTACTGGCGGAAGTGCAACTTGCATAACCCCATGATAACAATGACACAAGCTGGATGATGTTGAAAAATGGAAAGAAATAAACTAAATCATTCAAAATGAAATCAGATAAAACATAACGTTATTCATGTAAGTCGTTTTTCCATCTGTACTTTCGTAAAATGGCGGATATCCTCAGTTTAGCTTTATTCTAGGTTACATGGTAGCGAAAAAAACTCTAATTGATGATATCGCTATTAGTTTGAATGCTAGCTTGCCATTTTTTAATTCCTTAACAAACAATGATAAATGTTTTGTATTGATATCTGAAATAGAAAATGCTATTATCAAGCTCCAGTTCAATAAGGAGGCTGGAGTTAACATTGTTTTGCTATCGCACGATGGAAAAAAAATTCCTTGACTGATTACTGAAGAAAGGAATTTTACCAATAGCACACTTCAAGAATCAGGAAGAAAAGGGGAGTCCGAGACATCATAGAAACTACTTTGAAAACTTAAATGGCAACGGGCAGGCCATGTTGCAAGAATGGTAGACAATCAATGGACATCATGACTAACTGCATGAACCCCAGAGATCACATGCGAAACCGAGACCGACAGAATATAGGATGGAGAGATGACCTTAGATGTTTGAGAAAATACTTGCTCCGCGACGCCTATGATAGAGATTTTGCGGCAGATCCTTGGGAAAGTTTATGTCCAACGACGGACATTAAAAGACTGATGATGATGATGATGATGATGATGATGATGATATTTCGAGTGCTAACTTCCGTAAAATGGACGGAAATGAACGGTCAAATTTTATATAAAAGTTGCATTGTGAAAAGTTTTCTCAGAAAAACGTAGAAAATTCAATAAGAAAACTGATGGATTGTCGTTGGTAAATGGAGTATAACGGATATTAAGCACCATTAATTAATTGCAACTTTAATTGTCTTTTCTTTACATGTATTTATATTTCAAAAATGATTTCTCCATCTAAATATTGTGGAATCACCCATAATATTATGTAGGTAAAAAAATAGTATTGACGAAGAAAAAACCCAAATAATCAGATCTGATCATAAAATCGGATTTAAAAAATTCTGCTTAAAACTACGATTTTGTTTTTCAAAAAAAAGAATGGTACCACCAAACTTGTTTGACTAAAGAAACTACACAACTACCATGAGCAATGATTATATTGTAATAATTCTTTGTCCCATTCGCACGACAAATTATTAGATAATAAATCTGATAGAAAAATCAGTTGTTCTTAGTGTTTAGAATCAGATACTTTTGTCTGGATAAGTTGTATACTCGGTCCAAAACAATAGGATGTAATAATTTTTTTTAAAAACTGTATCAAAACATGTAGATAGTTACCTGCATGAGGTATGTTCCGTTTGAATTGCTTTTTTTTTTTTCAAATTTGTTCAAATAATGTTTCCGTGGTAAATGTCTTTGCTTAATTTGTTTTTGTACGTAAGACATTTTTTTTTGTAGAATCTAGTGCATTAAAGCTACGACTCCAATGTAATTGAAAAATGCAAGACCACGTATTTCTTTATTGTCTTTTAATGTTTGAAAATTGTTTCTCTTGAAATCTTTGGCTGATTTAATTTTCTGCAAGTACATTCGAAAAATCCAGATAAATAGATATCAGTTTCCTTCTGAAACAAAAAAATTACTCTGTTACTCAACTCATGTAAGTACAACGTCTTATTCTTTATAATTATTAATTCTGGTGCAACTGGAATCTACGACTGAAAAGCTGTGACTCAAATGTAAGTTACAAATGCTGGCTCACATATTATTAAATTGTTTTTGATGTTTGAAGAATTTATTTTTTTCCTTTCACATATTTATTTGTTTGGAATGTCATTCTAAAATCGAAAAAAATTCTTCAAAATTTCTCACTTGGCAAGAAATCATTTTTGGTTCACTTTGAAACTTCATCCTTTGTAGTCTACACTTGTTACTTGTTCATTAACAAAACTAAGATCGCCTGCCGAGAAAAATGTGGAGAGAGATATGTTCCGTGAAGATAACATCTTTGTGCGTATTCGGGTATGTGTTTGTGTGTGTATATGTGTGTGTTCTTTGTTAATGATAATAATGTAGCTGTACCTGCAGACCATACAGTGAAGAGGAAGGAGAGTGAAAAACGGGGAAAATACCAGGACCTAGCGAGAGAACTGAGGAAGATGTGGAACATGAAAGCCAGGGTAGTGCCAGTCATAGTGGGCGCACTAGGAACTGTTCCCAAAACACTGAGGGCGAGACTGGAGGAGATCGGGATAAGGGGAAGGATTGAGACTGTACAGACCACAGCACTACCAGAAACTGCACGGATACTAAGGAAAGTGCTATATATATACAGACTGCAACGTTAATTGTCAACAGCGACCCAACAGAGGGAGGGAAATGAAAACAGAAATGAAAACTGCAGCACTGACATGATAGGCGAAAGAGAGAAAAGGCGTTGGCTGAAGAAGACCTGAGGAGACTTATTGTCACTCAGCCATCAGCAATGACCACTGGGCAACCGGTGAGAAACTGTAAACTGTAGTATTACTGCGACCTATGAGTACTAGGGAGAGAAGGGCTGGAGACTTGAGGAGACTTACTGTCACTCAAACTCCAGCGGTTACCACCAGGCAACTGGTGTGAGATTGCAAATATCAATAATTATAATAATAATAATAATAATAATTATCATTATTATTATTATTATTATTATTATTATTATTATTATTATTATTATTATTATCTGGAGAACGATTGAATAGCACATCAAACAAGGAAAGGAAAATGGGAACGGAAAAAGCAATCAGGAGAATTCAAAAGACAGATACAGGATGTTGCAGACGAGAAATCATGGACATGGCTACAAAAAGGAAACTTGAAGAGAGAAACATAATCGCTCATCATGGCAGCCTCAAAAGAAATGCATCAGGACAAACTATATCAATGCAGAAATCAATAGATCCCAAACAAACAGCAAGTGCCATCTGGGTAGGGAAGGGCTGAGACCATAAAGCACATAACTGGCGGATGTAAGAAAGAATATGAACGCAGACACGATAGAGTAGCAGCAGTAATACAATAAAAACTGTGCAAACGAATGGGATTCGATCGTGTATTTAATCCAGGAGAAACAGGAGACAGACCTTAAGAATGGAAGTCATAAATTACCCTTGGACTTGATCATAAAAACTGACTACCCTATGCAAGCGGAACAGATCTAGTAATCGTGGACAAGAAGGGGAGAAACTGCCACATAAAAGACGTGGCTGTGTCTGCAGACCACAGAGCAAATAGGAAGTAAAGTGAAGAACTGGGGAAATCCTAGGGTCTGGCAAGGGAACAGAACAAGGTGTGGACCGTGAAAGTCAGGGTAGTACCAATTATAGTAGGAGCATGCAGAACCGTGCCAAAGACACTGAAAACGAGATTGGAAGGGCCAGGGATAAAAGGAAAGGTCGAGACCAAACAGACCACAGTACTGCTTGGGACTGCACGAAGAGAGTGCTAGAAATATGAGATCTATGACCCCAGCTATTAGCAGTGGTCGGACAGAGAGAAGAGATGAGGGAAGAGGGGAGAAAAACGCAACACAAGTGGTGATGGGGTTGAGAACCACAGTGCTGCTTTGATAAGTGAGGGAGATATGAGAGGACGGCTGAAGACCTGAGGAGATTTACTGTCACTCAGCCTTCACCGATAATCACCAGACAACCCGTGTCAAACTGTAAGGCACAACACGGTTGTGGATTGTGAGAGTGTGGAGAGGTAGGCTGGAGATTTGAGGAGACTTGCTGTCACTCAGTCTTCAGCTGTGACCACTAAGCAACTGGTGTAGTAACCGACCGCAGCACTATTAGGAACTGCACGGATACTGAGGAAAGTGCAAGAAATATAAAGACTGCAACACTCATAGTTAACAGAGACCTAACAGAGGAAGGGAAATGAAAGCGGAAACATAAACCACAGCACTGGCGTGATAGGTGAAGATGTTGGCTGAAGACCTGAGGAGACTTATTGTCTCTCAGCCTTCAGCAATGACCACTGGGCTACCGGTGTGAAACTGTGAACTGCAGTAATACTGTTGCTTATGAGAACTAAGAGAGAAGGGCTGGAGACTTGAGGAAACTCGCTATCACTCAAACTCCAGTGGGTAACCACCAGGCAACTGGTGTGAAATTGCAAATAATAATAATAATAATAATAATAATAATTGTTTGATGGACGAATAAACGTTCAAACTCGTATAAAAATTGATTTTATTGTGAAAAAGGTTTGTGCCCTAAGATAAAAAAATATTCGAAAAAAATTCCATTATAAAAATCATTTATTTCTAATGTTTATAACCAGAGAAAATGACTTCGAATGATCTCCAAGGTCAACTTCTCACATAGTCTATTTGATAAGTTGACCTCTTATCAGTCCACCGGCTGAATATCAGGCCGATAGGTCATGTAGTTTTAGCGTGAAAGAGGCACAGACAATCAGACAACAAGCACAGATATCAGTTTGGATACAATACAAAAAAAATCAGCATCAACTGGAATAGAAGTAAGAGCAGAATTTAACCCTGTGGCAACCGGGCGTGTTCAATAAAAGACTTTCTGTTTGGATGTAAACGATTTTTTTTCATCTCTCTGCACATCACTAGTAGAGATCGGATTATTGGAATTCTGTTCGTATTTCTTTGATAGTGTTTACACTCTTCGGGCGTAAATATCCGAATGTTTCCATATTACAAGAACCGAAAAGCTTTGCATAGATCTTCTCTCCTCGTCTGTTCGGATCTTTAAATGCGTTACCACTCCTACCATTGAATGCAGTCGCTGACTGACATACCGAAATATAAGCTATGCCCCATTGTTATCAATTAGATGCTTTCCATGTAAATCCTGATGTTTTGGTTGCTAGTACTTGTCAGAAATTTTTATTTGATTACTTTTAATAAAACAATTAATTCATTTTTAAATTTTAGTAATGATATGAGTAATATTCTTAATGAATTGATCAGTATTTCCATCAAACAGATGATGAAGATTAAAGTCACATTTGATTTAGTATTCACGAAATATATTCCCAAGATTTCAGATGTAAATCCAGATAATCTAGATGTTTCCAGGTGTTCTTAAATGTTTGATACAATTTTACATGTAAAACTGGAAATAAATTCGGCAGCACTGGCTCTCAGATCTTCGTATGAGAAAAAAAAACTTGTGCATCTATGGTCCGACTTTTACACCTTTTCACTGAAGAAGGTTTGCGATGGCCGAACGCCGATTCGTGCGTAAAACAAAATAATTGAACAGGGTTCGAATTCTGACTAAGTGAGCGTTTGTTCAGCATAGTAACATCTTTTCGAATAACGCAGATCATTCTACATCATTTTTCTCTTCTCAAGATGTTTTGATGAAGTTCTCATCACATGTATGCCACGATAATTTACGGAGCATTCTTACCATTACTGGATCTAAGTAATTCTTCTACCTGACCTGTGTTACTTCGATATAAAATGGGTACCCTAGAAATGGCTGATACTTCGACACCAAGGGGATAGCTACCCTTGAAATGACTGATTCTTCTAAGGAGGTGGGTACTCTGGTGACGGCTGGTACTTCTAAATAGAAAAGATTATACTTTAGAGATGACTAGTACTTCATGTAAGAGGATCAGGATGCCATAAAGATTAGTGGTACTTCTAGGGAGGAAAGATAGGTATTCCAGAGATGACTGGTACTTCTACATTGAGGGAAAGGGTACACTAGAGATAACTCGTACTCCTGAGTATGGTAGTTTTCCACCCTTGGATGAATTATTGCATAGCACAACACATCCGGGAAAAGACAAGAGTTAGAGACATCATAGAATCCATAAAAAATCTCAAATGGCGGTGGGCTGGCCATGTTGCAAGAATGGCTGACAATCGATGGACATCACGACTCACAACATGGATTCCTCGAGACCATATGCGCAACCGAGGCCGGCAAAATATTAGATGGAGAGATGAACTAGACAAGTTCAGGAAGTACTGGCTCCGTGACGCCCATGATAGAGAGGTGTGGCAGATCCTGGGGAAGGTCTATGTCCAACGACGGACGCTAAAAGACTGATGATGATGATGATGATGATGATGAAACTGAAAAGATTGAATCCAAGGGATCAAACCCTAGAGGGCCCAGCGTGACGCTCCCAGGTAGATGAAATAAAAATCAACCGCTGTCTTGAAGGACCAAGTACAACGAACCCTTGAGATAACAGAGGAATTACGCTGTGTAACTTTTGACCTTTTTTTGTTCCTGTGTAATAAGAGTCATTCTCTGATTGCTTATGCATGAAAAGTACAAAAAATATCAGTTACCCGCGCGTTGCTTTTGTGGCCAGGACAGTGATAATTAGTAATCTATAAACATGTTTAAAATACCTGCATTATAAAATATATTACATAAGGATATTATTCTAACTACAAAGCAAAATTTGAGAGGATCGATAGCTGTTTATTATAAGTTTTTAGACACAAGCAATCAGATATTATAATCACTGTGTATACTCAAATCCGGAACAAAAACTGCGTTACATATTGGTATAAATATAGGACATTGTACCATAGAAATGACATGAGAAAAGTATGGCATTCAAAAAGAAGGAAATTTGGTACCAAGCACTGCACTCTATATATGACATGACGAGCAAAATATAGCACTCCCATGAAAGGACAAAGTAATTCTAGGTAAAGAAGAATATCATCAAAAAGAAATAGCACTTATTGGCGAAGGAGATGGATACTTATGACATGAAGGATTTAGTACGACACTCCCAACAGACAATATATATATATATATATATATATATATATATATATATATGAGCAAAATAACAATATAGGAAGATTATCAAATATGAATGACTCTTTATTTTAACGTTTCGCTCATTTTGAGCTTTGTCAGGAAATCAATCTGCTACAAGAGACTGGTAGTTTATACAGAGGGACTGTGGATTTGTGGTAGGTAAAGGAAGTGTTATGATATTGAATCATGTTTGTGATAAGCTTAGTGGTGATGTGTGCGTCATGACCTTAGGGAAATCATCAGCTGGATATTTGGTCATCTGAGCAGCTGAAATAATTGGTAATAAGTTTAGCATGATGTTAATTTAGAATTTGATAAATGAGAGAGTTTATACTCTACCTCACACTAAAACTACGAACATCTTAGATCTGATGATTTAAAAGCTCAAATGACCAAATGGCCAGCAGATGATCAGCCGTGGGTCATGACACATATACGACCGCTTAACATACCATATGTATGATATATCGGCACATTGCTTCCCCTACCAACCACACGCTCATAGACCAACTATGCAAATACCCATGCGCCTCAAATTTCAATCAACAATTCTCAAATAAAAAGACCCTCTACCAACAAATACATAATTAGCAGGAACAAACATAAATTCCCCCATTAATCAAATTCTAGATAAACCTCGTACTAAACCATATACATGTAACTGAGTATTTCTGCAGTATGGATGACCAAAGATCCGGCTGATACTTTCTCTGTAATCGCTACCAATGAATAGGTTCCGAAATAAAGGAATAGAGAAACAGAAACTTACAAATTAGAACAGAAAAGTAGTTTACATCACAAATTGACGTAGGTAACTTGAAGGTCAGCGCCGTTTATCCTACGTTCCCCCTGGGGTCAAGTCGCCCTTGCACACAGATCTGTTTGGGAGTCTTCAGGAGATAGGAACAAACGTCATCTATATAGTATCTAGGGAGGGGAGGAAAGAGAGAGAGAGAGCAAGGGAGGGGATAACTGCGAGGGGGAAAAATGAAGAGACAGGGAGAGAAAAAAAAGACTCACCAAGCGTTAGCTTTGTATGGTACAGCACGAAGCAAATTGGAGGGAAATGGGGTTAGGAAAATTTATTTGTACATGGCGAGAGGTCTCTCTTTTTTTTTTATCTCTCTCTCTCTCTCCCCAGAACGAACCCTCCCAAAAGAATCCAATTACTTGCGCGTGACGTTCTTGAATGCCAATATATATACATACGCGACCATTTACATGTGATGTAAAACTGCCGATACACCGCTTGCAGGGCACGTGTGAAGCAATTTCAATCAGCAGAGGGAGGGTTGCTCTTCAGATGTCACTGAATGTAAGGCGCATGCTCTCTCTCCCCCTCTCTCTCTCTCTCTCTCCGTCACACACACACACACACCCTCTCTCTCTCTTTCCCGCTCACGCATACACAAATGGACTTAGTCTGAGTGTGCACACGCAAATACACAGAAATAGTTGCTGTACTGTCGTCAAATCCTCCCTGTCTGATTTATGCACAATAGTGGAGTTGAACTCTTATCTTATTCCTAACAGTGTTTGTCATGGTGGACGAAGAGTTGAGATGAACCCGGACTCGTAACATTTGCTTAACGTCAATGTGTTTCCAGCAACCGATGCCGGATTAACTATAAAGCGTTAGTATTTGCTATGGACCCCACGATTTCTAGGGCCCCACACCGAATGCTCACAAGCGATTAACAATGAGTCTGTGATTCTACACTTGCTCTATTACTATACGGCTACTGCCTTAGAGTTTTATGAAAGATTTGATCTTTAGGGTTAGCGATTTGGGTCAATCATCACATTCAATAGATTCAACATAGTAATTACTCTGGTAACTATCTAATAGATATACGACTAATGAATACAAAGGTATTTCAAACTGAAGTCATAGCAGCTGCGTAAAGATGAAAATAAAAATACTATAAATATATGTCGTATTATCTGGAGAATAATCATCATCATCATCAGTCTATTGACGTCCGTCGTTGGATGTAGACCTTCCCGAGGATATGCCACAATTCTCTATCATCGGCGTCGTAGAGCCAGTATTTTTTAAATTTGTCAAGTTTGTCTTTCCATCTTGTGTTCTGTCAACCTCGATTTAGTATGTGATATCTGGGGATCCATGTTATGAGTGGTGATGTCCATCAGTTGTCTTTCATTCTTGCAACATAGCCTGTTCAGTACCATTTTAATTTTCTAATAGTTTCTATGATGCCTCGGACTCCTGTTTCCCTTCCTAATGTACTGTGCTATCTTGTGATCTCTCCATGTAAGGTTGAGCATGATTCTCTCATGCGCATGTTGCATGCTTCTCAGTTTGTAGGTTTGTCTCTTGGTTAGGTTCCATGTTTCAGCTCCATCTGGAGAGTAGACGGAAATAATTAATCACTTTCCAGTGAAAATAGCTATTTTTAACACAACCAAAAATATTTACACTTAAATAAAATCATCTAAATTGGCGACAATGTGCAACATTTCCTTATGACGGTCAGTGACGGCAATCGCTGCAATAGATGCTTGACCATCTGGAAAGGAAAAAAAGTAAGCAAAAAGAAAGTGGGAAAAGAAATAAGGTAAAGAGTTAAAGGGAGGGATAAGTGTGCCACTGTTTTTGACCAAGGCCCTCAAGTGTGTCACTCCTTTAATTGATCGAGGCTCTCATCCATCATATCCGGCTATGAAATCCGTGCCATCATCTTGGCGTTAATGTCCATAAGTAAAATATTTATCTGCTCCATTTTGAACAACTATTGCCAACAAAAATAGCAGAGAGTTTTAACCTTTTTTATATTTATGTGTATATGTCCTAGTTTATACGCTTGCAAGTTTGTATATGTTTGTTCAAGTATTTGTGTTTTCCCACGCTCCTGGCCATATCGTTTTGTCTTCAGACTTGAAAATTGTCATCAGTATTCTGCAAGACCCTTTCATTCATTGAGAAAAAAGCCTCTTTTGTCTTTTGAGGCTTTATTTTAATCGGTTTATTAATATTTCTATTAATATTCGGACTATTCTCATCTTGGTTGTTTGTCATACAATGTTTCGGCCGTTGCACTATACGGCCTTCATCAGGTATCATCTGGTAGTTTTGGGAAGTAACGAACCGAACCCTTTATTTATCCGACGGGGGTATATTGACCGCACTCCCTATCTTAGCATTAGTAGTATTATTATATTGTCTCACACTAGGATTGAACCCAGAACCATCAGATTACTTTGTAGTAATCTGTCTGACGCTGTAACCACTACGTTATTTGTCCATGTGGGTGTCCATGTATGAAAAACAACCAAGATGAGGATGGTCAGAATATTAATAGTAATAATTATAATGCCTCATCTCAAAAATTCAGAGATATACGGTTTATAGGTAACATCTAGAATTTCCTGAACTTCAATGTTTTTGGGGCGGGGGTGTTTTTTTACTCTATTTAAGATGTTTCCAAGTGGAAAACGCCAGCGATGTCCCAAATAGAATGTATTATTCCTATATTAAGTCTTTGATGGAATTATTTCACATGCATTCAAATGTTAAGGCAACGGTTGTTCAATTATTGACAATGATGGTGAGTATATTTTTCTTGATTCAGGACCCCTTTGTGTCAAATGTTACAGGACTTCCACCAGCTTAATTCGGCTCTGCCAACATCCTGTAACCGTTCCCTGGTAACAAGCATAGATCTCTATTGGTAGTATACATTGCCTAACGGTTAACAGCACAGAGAATGGAATCAGCAAACTCCGGATGAGACATCCTACTTTGTTCTAATACCCTTGGGAAAAGCAGGAATCCAGTCCTCTTCCAGCGCTGGGTAATAGCAGGACAGACCTTAATTTTCTAGCATCGATTTCCCACCAGCCATGGGTAAATTGTAAGTTTTCCCAGCTATGGGTTAATAGTAATATAAACTGGTCTGTCTAGCCTTGGTTGACAACCAGTGTAATCGACAGACAACTCAGACTTCTAACTAGTATTGGAAGCCTTAAGGTTGATTGGTTCTCCTTCTTCTAATAGGTCAGGCCAGAGATTACTCCTTGTTGCTGCTACCAAGTAACCCAGTAAAACTTATCCCTTTGACTGTCCTCCTTCCCCACCACTATGGATTTGTATGCTTAAAACTTTATCTCCGTCTCCCTCTGTATTTCTTTCTTTTTTTTCCTCTCGATATCCAAGTTCTTCGATGTCATTATCTCATTTTTTTCTTTCCTTCTATCATATCATACACAATTTGCTCCGTTCTTCTATATTGTTCTCTCTTCCTTTCTTTCTTCTTACACTTAATGTATTTGTTTTCCTTTGTCATTACCTCTGTCTTTTCTCCTTCCTTTCTTTCTTATATATATATATATATATATATATATATATATATATATATATATATATATATATATATATATATGTATCTTCCTTTGTTTCTCCTTACACTTAATATCTTTGTTCTCCTGTCATTATCTTTGTTTTCCTTCCTTTTTTCATTTCTTTCTTTCTTTCCTTTTTTTCGCTTCACACACAATTTATCCCATATATATATATATATATATATATATATATATATATATATATATATATATATGTATCTTCCTTTGTTTCTCCTTACACTTAATATCTTTGTTCTCCTGTCATTATCTTTGTTTTCCTTCCTTTTTTCATTTCTTTCTTTCTTTCCTTTTTTTCGCTTCACACACAATTTATCCCATATATATATATATATATATATAAATATATATATATATATATATATATATATATATATATATTCCTTTGTTTCTCCTTACACCTAATATTTTCGTTCTCCAGTCATTATCTCTGTCTTCCTTCCCTCCTATCTTTCTTTCTTTCTTTGTTTCTTTCTTTCTTTCTTTCTGCCCACACCAAATCCTTTCTATGCGATTATCTCTTTATTTCTTTCTTCATTTCCATTTAATTCTTTTTATTCCTTTGCTTGTCTCCCTTTGATCTGATTCTATTTTCCTTCTGCATTTCTTTCTTCCGTCCCAGCTCTCCGTTTCTCCATTGTTTCGCCCACGATGACATGATGCTTTCTCGTTATTTTGTGAATCTACAAGTATATGGGCGTAGAAGAGGACATATGTGAAACGCCATAGTGACGAGTGTGAACTGAGCGTATATATATATATATATATATACGGACGGTTAGCGCTGATTTTGTGAGTGTTAAGGCATATGTGAGTATTTTGATAGTGTAAATCTGTGGATATATACAAGTTCATCGGTAAGCCCCCAAAAGTACGCATTTACTCCCGATGGTGTGCCTGAATAGAAATAGGGTGGAGGCTTGTGTGTATGTGTTTGTATGCTTGTTGGTATGCGCATGTGTGTTACTTTACTGACTTATACATACAGGGTTATGAGTAACCTTTCACATGTACGCGTTTATTCCGGATCGTGTGTTTGAGAGTAAATGTGATGTGTGTACGTGCGTGTGAGAGAGATAGAAAGAGACAGAGAAAAAATGTGTGCAAGTGGCGGAAGGGGCGTGCGCATGCGTGTGTTCGAGTCAGTTACTATAGTGTTATGGGAATCAATTTACGCATGTGCGTGAGATGAAACATGACGCATGTGTGTACGCGTGAGTGTATGTGTGTTTGTGTGCATGTGCATGCCTATGTTCCTGTGTACGTGTGCGCCTGTGTAGTGGTGTGGACGACAATGTGCTCCTCTGCGTGAGAAGTCGTCAATTGATTTCCCCCTATCAACCATTTCCATCAGTGACCGAGCAAAAACCCGAACGAACATTAACGCCAAGATAATGGCTCGGAATTCTTAGCGGGAAATGACAGACGAGGGCCTCGGTCAATAAGAGGAGTGACACGCTTGAGGGCCTCGGTCAAAAAGAGTGACATGCTTATCCTCCCCCCTTTTCTTCTCTACTTTGATTCTTTTCCCTCTTTCTTTTTGCTTACTTCTCCTCTTTCCAGATGCTCTTGCATCCATTGCAGCGATTGCTGTAACAGACAGTCATACCGAAATGTGAATTACGCCCCTTGCACATTGTTGCCAACTTGGATGTTTTATCCAAATGTATGTTTTCGGCTACATGTACATGCTAGATATTACTTTTTGGATTAGAGTAAATAAAAAAAGTAACATTTCAAAACTGTCAACCAAAACTGTTAAAAAAAGTTCTTTCCAGTTTCCAATTCGTCTATGTTTGTTTGAATTACACGTGCAGGCCATACTAATGGAGCTAAAGGGGTGAAATTTCAACATTTATCCCTGATTATGTCTAGCAAAAACGTTTTTGCTCGTTTTTTCAAGTCTCCCCCAAAAATGGGTTTTTAGTTTGAAATGTGAGTTTATGCTAAAATGGTTCATAAACGGGTGAGAGGACTAACTCATTCATTGATGACTCCTTTTTCTAATTTTTCAATTGATCATCCCCAACACATCATGCAGTTAATCATCTAACGGTTTCCATTGAGTGAATAACAAGACCTCTTTTATTCAATTTAAAGTAATAATATGAGCAATTTTTTATGAATTAGTTAATTTTTTAATAAAACAATGTTGAAAGTCATTTATAATTATCAATATGTAATATTTTAGATTTTAGTCATGATAATTAAAATTTTTTTAGATGTTTTGATGTGTTTGTGATTTGATTCTCCATACAAGAAGTGAACTAGAATGTCTATGGTCTAGCTTTCACGCTTTGGATTTTTATTTTCAAATCTGCTTTTCCTTTATGAGATTTTCGTTATTTTTTAGATAATTGTAGAATTTGATTTTTCGTTTTGTTTTTTTTCAGAAATCCTCATTCGAAACTGTCATCATCATCATCATTATCATCATCCTCATCATCATCAGTAGCAGCAGCATCAGCAGCATCCTTTTTTGCATCCGTCGTTTGACATAATCCTTCCCCAAAATTTGCCCGATCTCTATATCATGGTACTCTCTGAACTTGTCAAGTTTGTCACACCATCTTGTTTTCTGATGGACAGTTTTGCATATGTTCCTTTGGGATCTACACTGTGAGTTGTAAAAGATAGCAAGGCCAACCCACTACCATCTGGCCATGATTGGGTTTTTCTTTTGGTTTTTTTCTAACTCAGACTCTTCCAAGTGATCACTGCCCAGCAGAGGGCAAGCAAAATAACTTGAGAAAACAAAAGGAACTGTAAGAAAAAATGCTGACCTATAGAAATTAGAATTGAAGAATACATCAAAGCCCTGAAAATCAGCCACACGTACAAATCTGGTATTGTTGACCGTACTTGGGGGAGCTGGAGGGCACTGGGTCTTATTGGATGATGTGAAAGTTATCGACAGGCACAGCATTTGGCAAATACGACACCTGATGAAAGGGGCACATCATTTCTTCCGTCGAACCATTCAGCTTATTGGGCATTATAATCAATAGCATATGGGAACCTCTCATCATAAGTGATTTTTTCAAAATGTGACAAGTAGATTATCCAACGCAAGGTATAAAACTCGGAAATTGACTCGACCTGATTATAGAAAACGGATGTGACGGGTCCAGAACAACACAGAACGAAGACCAGATGGTATACAGCCGAACATTTGTGAATAGATGAGTAAAATAGTCCGACCAAATCATACATAATGATTGATACGACCCGTCTACAAGAATCCAGACAAGGGTATTTAGTTATTTTATATAGCCTGGCATGCAATGAATTATTCTTCTTAATTCAGCAGCAGCAGCTCTTTGAGTGTAGTTTGAATGGCTATTCTTTTCTTTCTTTTTTTGATTGTTTGTTTCACCTCCAACGAAGTAACCTTAGAATAATCTTCAAACTAGCTGCTGTTGTATACTTTATCTATTTGTGTGTGTTCTGTTCTGTTGGAGGAATAGAGATTTTTGCGAAATTCTTGGGCACGTTCAACAATCCGGTCCCAGTCTCCATTTATCTTCAAGCACACTGGTCATTTGTTTTCTTACTGCATTAAGAGTTTCGTAATTAACTTTGAAAACCCTACAATTTTCGACAATTGCTTCGATGACTGCCGATGTGTATCTTCTATCTCCTCATCGTCACTTTTGGATGGTTGTATTTAGTTTGGTTGCTTTAATCCTCTTTTTTTCTGTTTGTTTTCGGTGGTTTGAGATTCCAGTATTTTCGTACGAGATTCTTGGTCATTTTATTTGCTCTTTGGCTTAAACATTTTGGTGACTTCTACAAAAGACATTGTCATTTTTTCGTAAAACTCCTTGATGTCAATGTCATTCTCTTCTTTTTCGATGAGGAATTCATATCTGTTTTCCAGGACTTGAAGGTTTGGATAAGTTCTCTTGTTACGTTTAGTGGTTGTACTTTGGTGTGAGACATTTCCCTGTGTGCTTTGTTCATATCAATTTGGACTTTACAATTGACCATCCTGTGTCGCTTTTGTTTGTCAGAATGTAGTCGATTTCTGTGTTTGTTTTGTTATTGAAGCTCTTCCAAGTGCATTTTCTATTGAATTTCATTTCGAAGAAGGTGTTCACAATTTTTGATCTGTTTGCTGTTTATAAAATTTATAAAATCTTCACCTCTTTAATTCTGTATCTTGTCTTCAAACTTGCTGACTCAACTTTGATTCCTTTGTCTTACCTGAGCGTGTAGGTCTCCCATCATGATGTTGAAATCATCATCATCATCATCATCATCATCAGTCATCTTGTTTGGTTTGTGGATTCAGTATGCTGAATGCAGCAAACAATCCCTTAAAGAATTCATCGTCAGTCTCTTAACGTCCGTCGTTGGACATAGACCTTCCCCAGGATTTGCCGCCTCACTTCTCTATCATGGGCGTTGCAGAGTCAGTACTCTCTGAATTTTCTAGCTCGTCTCTCCATGTAATATTCTGCCAGCCTCGGTTTTGCGTAATTCTGGTTACATTTTAAAGAGGAGACCGTTTGCGGAGGCTTGAAAATTGATCGTTTTCAAAAGTGACAAATTACCAGAGGAAATAAACGCCATATGGATTGAAAAATTACTGGAAAAAAATGATTTTATTTTAATTTTTTTTCAAATATTTGACTAAAATGAATATTTGTGCACGTCTCATTTTTGGAGTTTGTGCAGGTCTGTCTGGAGTGCGTGACACCTGATATAAAAGAATATGCAAAATTACTGAAATATCATCTAGAATGCCCATGTGTTCACTAAACCAGAATTTGGCCCGTTTGTTTGCACTGTGAAAGAAAAAATATGTTAACGAACATTTTCCTGGATCCCAGCTAGGATTTGGATAGAATAGAAATATCTTGAGAAAATCTTTTTTTTTAATTACATGCAATGATACTTCATAAAGTAAGCATTGAACGATGTTAAAAATCATCTGAAAAAAATTATTGTTGAGTATTTTGAAAATCTGAAGATTTTTTTTCTTTCAATTTTTACTGATTTTTGTGAAATCTTGACAGAAATGAGTTGTCTCCCTTCCATTTAGCTGATAAAAAAAATAATTCTTGATGGACTGACGTCAACCTCACATACCTTCAATGTGAATAGATGTTCCACTAAATAGTATCTTCGAAGGTGCGTAATCATGCATTATAATTGCTCTCCATGGGCATAAACATCAACCTTTTTTGCTTTTGGCAGATTTGGCAGTTGTCCTACACCTACCCGTTGTTTTCAATTCATCAAGTTCTCAATGGGATCCACGTCGAGATTCTGAAAAGGTCAACTTAAAACTTGTATTTTCTTCTCACGAATATATATCAAGACTAATTTTGAAGTATGTTTCATGGAGAACACGGCCGCACTCAGGGAATAAAGCTGACCTACATTGGTCTCAGTATTGATTTGAAAGTCCAGCTGTTCCAGCCATGATGGGAATGCTGTCCTTGTTGGTTGATGGCACTGGTAAATCTGTGATTACAGAGCTAAAGAAATAATATTTTCTCATCCATAGGATAATCCCTGTTAATTTGGACCCAGAAAGAGTGTTAGAAAATGGCATTGCCTTTTCATGGACTATACCAACACACTGGACAACCTCCTATATTGTAATGGGTTTCCCAGGTCTTTGAAGTATCTCAGTGACCATGGTCTGGTTGTACTACGACTTGAAGGGTTGCATCTTGTTACTGCTGTCAGGCGGTAAGGTCAAAATTGTCTCACAATTTTCCTTGGCTCTGTCACAAACACGTATTGGATTGCGGTTTTCATGGTTTTCAAGATTGAGCAATGAAGGATTCTTATTTGAGCTGTGGATGTGATGTATGGAATGATCTGTGTCTGCAATAAATAGATCCGAGTTTATGCGCCGGACACACAATCTCTTTGTGCCCCACTGCGTCATCATGCAAATCTCATTGTTATATACCTTAATGCATGCCGACAACGGGCATATGTTATCATCGGTGATTAACTCTACATGGAGTTCAACGTTTAGAGAGAAACTTTTATTGTGGAGTGAAATGGACAACTTAACTATGATAAACGTATCTTTATCACATCAACCTTATTACAACTCACATATCACGTCAGTTCTATCTGATCAGCCTTACCTCATCGGCCATTTGACATCAGCCATATCACATCAGCCTTATCTCATGTCATCTCACCAACCTTATCTCAACAGCCTTATCCCATCAGCCTTTTCAATCTTTTCTCATCAACCTTATCACATTAGCCTTGTAACATCAGTCTCATCACATTAACCTTATCAAATCAACTTTATCTTATCAGCTATATCTAATTAGCCTTATTTAATCAGTCTCATGATATCAGTCTTATCTCACGAGTCTCATCACGTTGGCTTTATCGCATCAGCCTTATCTCATCAGCCGTACACTATCAACTTTACCTCATCAACCTTATCACAGCAGCCTTGTCTTATCAACCTTACCTCACCAGCCTTATTTCATCTGTTACATCTCATCAGCATTATCTCATCAGCCTTTTTTTCATCAGCCGTATCATATCAGCTCTATCTCATCTGCTTTATCCCACCAGCATTATCATATAAGCTGTATCACATCAGCCTTATCTAATCAGCCTCATATCATCGGCTTTATCTCACCAGCTTTATCTCATCAGCCTTATAACATCAACAATATCTCATCAGCAGAATCTAATCCGTCTCATCTCATCAGCTTCATATAATCACCCTTATTTCATCAGCCTTATCTCATCAGCGTTTCTCATCAGCCTCATCTCCTCAGCCTTGATGAGAAGGTAACCATACGCCCACATTTTTCAGACTGCACTCTTTGATAAAATTGGGTTATCTCACTGTTTCCAAGATAGCATTGTGTCCCAGTCTCCCCAAAATAATTATATATTAATATTTATTACTTAATAACCATCATTGATACATGAGACATTACAGTTTTCCGGCTTATATCTTTTCCGTGCCATTAGTTTTGGACAAAATTTTTTTCTCAATTTTCTTGTCATTTGTTAGATATAAATTATTGAATATTCTTCGTCTGTATTCATTGACCTGGCACATATAACTGCCTCCGTCCAACAGGAAAACTTGACTGCTACGATATAGTAAAACTTCTCCAGAAACAAAACAAAAAAACATCATCTCAGTAATTTCAGTCATAACTGTAAATATATATATATATGTGAAAGAAATGCATTTAAAATTCGAAAGAATAACTATAAACGCATTGTTTTTCATTTGAAACGCTATTTTAACTGACGACCCGTTTTTACAAGATGACTTTGCCATTCGGCCTAGACAGCGTGAATCGAATAAACAATTGAATGATTATAAGTATGTGTGGTCTGTGTGTTTATCTGTCTGATTGTGATACTTATAAAATATTTATATACTCTCTCTTCTTCTCAAATGAAGAAGAGGAAGCTCTCCCCCATCAACTTCTAGTACATTTTTATTTTCGTCTCTTTCTTTCTTTCTTTCTTTCTTCTTTTACTTACTCTTATCTCTTATTTCTCCTTTTCCCACAATGATTACTATCTTCAGAGTAGATTGAGGGTTTCTAGCCATGGAAGCAGCCGGTCTAGGAGAATGACAACTTAAAACCGTCAAAAAGCCACAGGATACTATTCCACTATCCCTCCAAAGACTATCACACGGATGTCAACAGCCTTGATCCACAACGCCCTTAGGTACATGATACAATACATATATATATATATATATATATATATATATATATATATATATATATATATATATATATATATATATAGAGAGAGAGAGAGAGAGAGAGAGAGAGAGAGAGAGCACCAATTCATTTTTGTCTTTTTCACTTTCTTCTCTTCTCCTTTTTTTCTTCCCAGGTTGGAAATTCCATTCAGCTTCGTTTGATGTCAAACCCTTTTCTACCTCATTTAAGCCATATCTCGTCAACTGCAGCCAGAGTGTTCAATACGGAAGGGAGGTTAAGATTTGGTCTGCTCAACTGATTGTAGTGTAGAGATCGATCCTCCCTTCGTGAAGATCAACAGGATCATCATTGTATGATCAACAATGGCTGACAACACCCGGAAATCATCGTCACTCATTCCAGTCATAACCAGGCTTGACGTTGCTTAAATGATTCAACCGCGTTCTGACCGTAACCTTATTTCTGTTGATTTCCCAAAACATTTGATGTCAATAACTTCCATCTTTTCAAAGGCAGTCATCAAAAACTGTTGATATAAGCACCGTTTTTTCTTTCGGTTTTTAAAGGGGTCTGTTTGACTTAATACATGTATAATACACGTACAGGTCGCATCAGAGGAGTTAGAGGGCTGGAAAAATGAGCATTGACACCTTATAATATCTTCAATTTAATGTAAATTTAAGCTAAATGAATCTCTTAGTTTGTATCCGCTAGAGTTCAGGTTTGTTTTGTTGTTGTTTGTTAAGAATTCAGACTTTTTCATTGACCACTGCCCAATAAAAGTCAAAAAGAGTAACTCATTCATCGATTACGTTTTTCAATAGTTGATCATCCCAACACAGCATGCAGTCGTTGGTCAGATGACAGTTTCCACTGAATGACTAACCAGATATGCTTTTGCATATCTTGAAGTGAATGAAACGACGGAAATATGCTGATCACACGAGAATTAATAAAGCCCATGGTTTTATATTACGTGCAAATATTATCATGGGAGACCAGTGTCGGTGGGGAGCTGTGACCTCGCACAAGGCAATATTTGCACACAGCTAGGAAAAATACATATTTATGAATAAATATATGTAGATATGGACAAAGCCCAATAGGGAAGTAAATATTGTGTCAAGTCAAACTTTCGGATGAGAATAGACTGCCTGCCCTGAAAAGCAGGATCAAATTTTTATTTTGTTTAGGCTGGAATATCGATCACCAGCGCTGCTGTTGGGAACTATGCAATGCTATATATATATATATATATATATATATATATATATATATATATATATATATATATATATATATATATACATATATATATATATATATATATTTATATATATATATATATATATATATATATATATATATATATATATGGGGGGTGTATAGGAACAGAACTGACTGTTATCCTAGATCAATAAGTGATAATTATACTCCCAAAATAATACTCTAGTTGTATATCAAGATGCAAATAAAACAGAAAGAGCCAGATGCCTGATAAACGTAAGGGTGTGGAACAGATGAGTAAATATCTATCGATCTATTTCTGTCTCTCTTTCTCTATCTCTCTCTCTTATATATATATATATATATATATATATATATATATATATATATATATATATATATATATATGAGTGTGCATTTGATGCACAAGGTTGTCCAGAATTATTTGGCCAGTCAAAAAAAAAAAATTGAAAATTCTGTATTACACTTACAAGTTTATATATCAGCAATGAAAAATGTCATTTGCTCTAACACCTTGTGTCCATTGTCTCCTTCGAAGCAGCCACTGTGATTCTGTTTGCATACTGGTTTACAAAGAGCACTACTCAGAAAGGGTAATGGAAAAAGGTTGTTTTTTTTTTAACTAAATCATAATACGGAATGATAGATTTACGAATAGAGAGTTCCACTGCACAGGAAATGGAATGAACGAAACATGTTCCGGTTTTACTGCCATTCATTTCTAACCAATGGATATAATAGTCAACGGCACATCACGCTGCTAAACAAAATTACTTAATGTTTGGGCACTAGCAGCAAAATCTGTTACACACATCATTTTACACCATATTTCAGCAGAATCGTGTATTCCCTCATAAAAGAACGATTGCAGTTTTGATTCAATTATCCCCCCAAAAAGAGTATTCAACAATGGATCCTCCCAAAAGTCACTTATGAAACTGACCCATGGAACCTGACCAAGAAACAGACCCGCAAAATTGAGAACCATTCAACATGCATATGAAATAATTATGCTCAACCTCACATGCAGAGACCACAAGACAGCACAACACGCCAGAGACGTCGTAGAATCCATTAACAAACTCAAATGGAAATGGGCTGGCCATGTAAGAATGATAGACAATCAATGGACATCATGACTCATGACATGGATCCCCATAGTTCACATGCGTAACCGAGGCCGTCAGATGATTAGATGGAAAGAAGAGATCGACAAATTTAGAAAGTACTGGCTCCGCGACACCCATTATAGAGAAGTGCGGTGAATCTTAGGGAAGGTCTACGTCCAACGACGGGCGTTAAAAGACTGACGATGAATTCTTCGAGAAATCGTCCTCTACATTGAGCATACTGAACTCACAAACCAAACAAGATGTGCTGCACATATAAACAAGTGGAAGTCTCAAAGTCTCAAAAATGTGCCGCGTATAGAAGAACTCGATGATTATTTGCTGCATCACATTTGTAACACGAGGATAGACAATTTCATGCAACAAAGGGTAGCTGGATGGAACTTTACGGAGCAAAGTTGCCTAGTGGCATTCTTCACTTTCATCTTGATAAAGAAGTATCTTACATGTTATTGCTATCTATAATACAGTGTTTATATATATATATATATATATATATATATATATATATATATATATATATATATATATATATATATAGATAGATAGATAGATAGATAGATAGATAGATAGATAGATATGATTGCTTCAAATCAAAAGAACACCTGTCACGTCTGTGGAAAGGAATGCCAATCTGCAAGGGTGGGTCTTTTTAGACATGATAAAATACAATGGGTACCCGTACCAAGGAATCTCTTGTGTGCTAATTTTGTGCCAGAGATTGTAAATCCCTGGCTGGGTTGAAAAGACACATCTGTTTTTGGCATTGTTGAATGATTGTTTGGAGTGATATCATGTGATGGCCATAATTGAAATCGAGATGGAGCCGTCATATATATATATATAAATATATATATATATATATATATATATATATATATATATATATATATATATATATATATATATATATATATATATATATATATATATATATATATATATATATATAAACGCTGTGTCGATGTGAGTTGATCCAACAGAATGTGGGCAATTTGACTACTAGAATGTTGAGAGAGTTTAAGAGAAAATAAAACAGGTGTTACATCCCCATTGTTTTATTTATTATCACGTTTATCATAAAGTTTTTCCTGCATTCTGATGAATGCCAACGACCTTTTTCAAAATACTGTCATTGGTTATGGAGGAAACTCTTTTCTATTCACATGCTTGAGATTTGAGGAATGAAATAGGAAGATCTGTATTTTCTGTTGTTTAGCAGGAGTAGAAGAGGGTGTTCATCTCAGCATCGGCGAGAATCAGGTTGATCTAAAATGTTAAGGGTCACTAGTAGGGAGGTTGGGAGGTGTTCGTAAATCTTACAAGATATGACATCAAATTTTTACTTATATTTCTCTTGACCTAGCAATTGTCATATATCTGTATTTTAACTCAATTCAAAGCCGACATCCCGTTTGTATACGATGAATATGCCACTTGAAGTAGACTGTGAGAATAAAATGAACAATTAAAGAAATTATATATATATTTATAGATAGATAGATAGATAGATAGATAGATAAATAGATAGATGGATAGATAGATAAATTTATATGCATGCATGTATACTGTGCAAATAGTAACTATATATATATGTGTGAATGTGTGTGTATGTGGTGAAAACTGTAAATGTATTTAATAAATAGCTGTGAAAAGTGTAAACTCCATTATATATATATAAATATATATATATATATGTATATATATATATATATATATATATATAGATAGATAGATAGATAGATAGATAGATAGATAGATAGATATTAGAAGAAAACTATAATGCGAAAGTGCCAGTATACGGATCTTCTTAATTTCATATATTTATTTATACATAATCCTCAAAAGTTGAAAATACTCATTCCTAAATGAATTCTAAATTCAAATTTTTGAGAGAGAACGTATTTTGAAATGTTTCAGATGCAGTTATTCATGTAATAGAAAAACCCGTCTGTGGGACACGTATATAGCTTATATATTTATATATATATATATATATATATATATATATATATATATATATATATATATATATATGTGTGTGTGTGTGTGTGTGTGTGTGTCCGTGTGTGTGTGTGTCTATAAATATATATATACATACATAAATTTGCAGAGCTGGAAAAAGCTCAAATTGGGCAAAAATATAAACGTATTTGTATAGCAAATCCTTACTCCATTATATTCCAAAGCCCTACCTGGAATCAACCAAATGTTGTCAAATGTTTCAAGCAATTAATAAAATAAACACTTCACATATCAGATATTGTATTATATTACATAACATTGCATTCCTGATATATATATATATATATATATATATGAATATATATACATATTAAGAAATTGATATGTAAGATCTGACACAATGATTAGAATATATATATATATATATATATATATATATATATATATATGTTTAGAGATGCTTCAAAGCTCTCTTTAATGTATCAACCCACATACCAATTATATTTTCCTATTGTCCGTCTCTCTAGTGTCCATATACTATACATTTTTTCAGCCTGTATCTATAATTCTTCACGTCAGTAATCGATGTTACCAACAGATGCGCAATTTATATTGGTGTAACACTTTTGGAAGAATCCCCCTACCAAGGGGCAGATAATCATGCATGTGCACAGAGGCCCCCTGCCTTACTAGCAGATCAATTTCCACGTGCGAAAAAAAAACAAATAGAAAAAATATATAATTATCGTTCCTGATATATTTTCCAGGTATTCTGCTAAACATTCATAAAAAGATGTTGGTTGTAACAAAGTTGATTTCGACATTTTATACATATATATATATATATATATATATATATATATATATATATATATATATATATTCACTCAAATTTCTCATCTAGTTTATTCTCAGTCAATATCTTTTCTATTCTAGTCTTATATATATATATATATATATATCAATCATGTGGTCACTTCGTACAATCTAGAATATTTTTATACGCGTTATGAAAGCTTGGAACGTTTTTATTCGAATTTAACGAGCATATTAATATATTT
>OY735239.1:2063804-2098804 GCA_963457665.1 Thysanoteuthis rhombus | reverse complement strand
AATGTATTGAAACACTCCCCTGGAGTAATTGGAAAAAAATATTCGAAAGTACCACCTACTTTCTCTCAGAATTTCTCTTCACCTTCCAATCGTCTCTCTCATCCACTTATATATATATATATATATATATATATGTATATGTATATATGTAGAGAGAGAGAGAGGGGGAGAAACAGACAGAGAGACAGACAGAAAGAAAGAGAGAGGGGGAGAGAGAGAGAAAGATAAAGAGAGAGTTTAGCTTTATAGTAGTATATATGTTAAAAAAAACACTTATGCTTTTTTTTCAACTCTTACTTCGAAACATTCCCAGATTCACTTGTTTTTCATGATTTGATTATATACGCACAGATAAATATCAGAAACTGTTGACTGCAACCAGTCTCCAAAACAGCCAACATAGATTTCTTCAGTTTTAAAATTGGTCTGGCTGGTTTGCTATCCATGTCTCAAGCGTACAGGCCTTGCCAATAGATCTAAATTCAAACATTTACTACTCATAGTTAATCGGAAAAAAAGTTGGTTTTTTTTATATATTTATCTATTTATTTATTTTTATTTAGGCTTTTCAGGGTTCGGTTCTTTCTGAGAGGGTTTCAGTTTGTAATGTAGGCTCACCCAAAGTTGATCATATCGTTTGTGTCAGCATACATTTTGGAAAATCAAGACTTCTTAGTGATCAGTTGTCAACAAAAGGTGAGAAATGCAATTCATCTATCGATCACGTCCTCTTCCATATTCTTTTTATTTATGACCCCCAACACAGCATGCTGCCAAGAGACTTTGATCAGATGAAGATTTCTCTTGAATGACCAACTAGACTTATTTTCATATATGTTATCATACGCACGTATAAATTGTTTCATCCGACCTACTTTCATTTCTCTTGAACATTTCATTAGTATTGCTATGTTCTGTGTCCGTATCTCTCGAGCTTAACATCTTCAAATCTGTGACAAAAAGCAACATTAATAAGATGGAGGGAAACTAGGAATAAAATAGAAGTAATAATGAACAGTGCATCGACGAAGAGTGTGCAATTTAACACAAAAACAACAAAAATTAAATGAATTAGAAGTGGAAACAGGGTAGATCTGGTGAGTCACTCAATATAAACCATCACGGCTTTTGGCAGCATGCTGTTTTGGGAGTGATCAATTAAAAAGTTTTCAAAATGGGTTGATCAATGAATAGATTATTTCCTGCCTTTTGTTTTGCAGTAATCATTGAATCGTCATTTTTAAAGAAATGAATGCTTCTGGACATAAAGTAATGAAACAATTTAGTATAAACTAAAAAGGCGATCCCAATAATTCTAAAAAGAAGAGTATACAACCAATGCATCCTTCCAATAGTCACTTATGGAGCTGAAATATGGAACCTAACCAAGAGACAAGCCTGAAAACTGAGAAGCATGCAACGTGCACATGAGAGAATCATGCACAACCTCATGTGGAAAGATCACAAGACAGCACAATACATCAGAAAGAAAACGGGGTTCAGAGATATCACAGAATCTATTCGAAAACTCAAATGGTATTGGGCTGATCATGTTGCAAGAATGAAAGCCAACTGATGGACATCACGACTCACAACATGGATCCCCAGAGACCACATGCGAAACTGAGGTCAACAGAATACAAGATGGAGAGATGAACTAGACAAATTGGGAGAATACTGGGTCTGCGACGCCCATGATAGAGAAATGTGGTGGATCCTGGGGAAGGCGTATGTCAAACGACAGACGTCAAAAGACTAATGATGATGATGAGGAGGAGGAAGATGATGATGAACATTGTAAATTTTATAACCTGCTAAGCACATTGAGAGATAAAAAAACAACAAAAAAAACGTCATAATAGGGTGTAATGTTCAAATTTACAGCACTCAAAGTCTATGAGTCACGCCTCTACTTGTGATACATATATGACATATATAATATTTGTTAGACCGACGGATAGACAGACACTTAATAACCAAAGAAACATCCGTTGATAGAACCATTTATGTTTACTCTTTTAGTTCACAGTTTATAAGAAATACGAAAAGAATCCTCTGTTTTTTTTTTAGGTATCGTGGATTGCAAGCTTCTTTTTGCCACAAGATAGAAAAGGATTTAGACTCACTAACAGACACAAAATATAGTCCGGGCTTACTTATGAAATTCCATCTACACAGTTCAAAAGACCAATTGCCATGGCCCAATGACAGAGGGCTCATTAAAGGGTAAGTAAAGCGTAGTTCAAACCATTGCCAAGTCATAGCAGAGACCTAAAAATGGTACCCAATTTCTCTCCGATGATCACTCAGTACAAGTACTACGAGTGAAGAACTTTACACTGAGGCTAAAGGATGGCCAAATCACACTGACAAAGACATCGGTCTTTGTAAGATCACCAAAGTTAAGGGAAACAGAGCCTGGTCAGTAGCTAGATAGTTAAACATCGGGAGATGCCACGAGCCGTGTGCAGAATGAAGCTTTACCAGTCCTGGCAAGCCGAAATTGGGTCTTACTAACAACTGTCTGTAATTACCTAATCCTGAGGCACCTGATCAGAACATAAGCGGAAAATGATTACGAATTCATGTATACTTAAGGATTCCACTTTGAATGCATAAATTCATTGATATTTTAATCATTCGTTTTCAAGCTGGATAGAAAATTGGTATAGGATCTCTGACGGGAAATCATTTTTGCTGAGTGGTTTAAATTACGAGATAATTATACGGAAATTTGAAAGGAAACGTTTCGTGAGATTCGGGAACAGATAAAACGCCAACTATATGTATGCGTGTACTCAAAATATGTGTGCACACATGTACACGTGTACATATATTAATTTATTTTATTTTATGGGTCATTAGAATCTGGCCAAGGACATCTTGTCAAGTGATCCAGTGTTAAAATTGTACCATGTTTTTTTTTTGTATAATACGCTTACATCGATTTCAGAATTTTTATATTTCAATTTATTTATAGATTTTATTCTCTGTTTATTTTTACATCGTCCTGATTGTAGTGGCCTATATCATAAAATTAATTATCATACGCTCTGTTTTATTGAATTATGGCTATCGATTTATCTTGAATGATCCTATTCTAAAATATGGAGCACTTTGAAATTGCAAAGACTACGTATCAACACACACTCACACACATACACACAAACACACAAAGACACACATACATGAATAAAAAATTATATAAATACCAAAAATATATTTGGCATCAAAATGTTATGTACAAGCATCAGAAATATTTTGTCAAAATTCAATCAATTTTGAAGCAATATGATTTAAAATAACCACCTTGAAATGAATTGGATAATTTTTGCACTCACTGTATATATGTAGACGTAAATATTTACTAATTATATACATCATCATCGTCGTCGTCATCATCATTTTCAGTAGCTTTTATAAGCCAACTGATGTATAAAGTCTTTCTCAATCCCCTTTCATGACGACCGTGATTGCGGTAATCCTTGCAATGTATTGACGGCAAATCTTCCTATCTCATCCCTCGATCATGCGTTTTGTCTTTTTCCATTGTGTTTATTGTTTTATGGGCACCGATCAGTAGCCCTTTTGTTCCATATGTTGTCAGCACCCCTTGTTAAACGTCCAGTCCATCTCCATTTTCGTTGCTTGATTATTTGTATAGAATCCTCAACTTTAGTTCTCTCTCTGCTTTATGTTGATCTTTTCCTATCGCTTTTATTTCCAGCACTGCTCTTTCTATAGCTCTCTGTACAATTCTGGCTTAGTCTCAACTTGTTTTGTTAATTTCTCTATTTTGCACCCATGAGTCATCGCTCTTATCACACATTACACTAATTCATATATATATAAATATATATATATATATATATATATATATATATATATGTATATATATATATATATGTGTGTGTGTGTGTGTGCGTGTGTGTGTTTGTGTAGGCTACAATTGTTTAGTCGTATTAATCTTAGGGGGTAAAGAATATAACTAACCATTTGTTTTCAGTAAATGAATCTTTATCCGATAGATAGTCACAATAAACTTCAGGTTATTTGAACCGTAATTCCTGTCTTCCACTTCGTCAATCACATTGACTTCTTGATTCACCCAATGTACCTCTCTGAATCAAGTACATCTCTCTACCGATGTCACGAATATTCATTTTTTCCTTAAAAAGGCTAGAAATAGTTTCTTGTTTTCGAGAACAACTTCTTAACTTTCAGTTTATAGAAAATTACAGAAGCTTTGTGTGGTCGAAAACTAGGCGGAAGTTAAATGTGTTCCATTTTTAACTGCTAACAGCGATGGCGGTTTGAACTGGTTTATCGGAAAATGGTTGAATGAAAATTTGTCAGATCATTATTAAAAATGGATGATGCTGTCGTCTGCTTTCACTCAAAATTAGAGACCAGTGTGATAGACAGGAAATAAATGTGAAATAATTTTTGGGTGGCCTTATTTATAACAAATGGAATTTGTGTATGTATTTTTTTAGTTGTAGTGTAATTCTTAGATTCATTTGATCTTTGGGCAAGAAAACTAACAGAAAACGTTTTATCTGAGCAACATTATTTGACAGTGAATCAACCAGACACAACCTATTTTGTCCGAAAATGATGTTTGAATAACGACTTCTGCGAACAAAACATTCTGGGAATAGATATGAAATTGAAAAAAAAATCACATAGAAATACTTCGTGGAAAATATAATAACAACACCGAGTGAGCTCACATTTGATAAAAGCTTAGTCTGTCGGAGATATATATGAAAGGATGCGAGAAGTCATGTGTCGCCATGATGAGGGACATATCGCAAACAAAATGAGTTTTCATCAAATATTAGTACAGAAAAAGAATTACGAAGAAAGAGAGAAGGGGAAGGAGAGGAAAAGAGGCACACATACACACACACACACACACACACATATATATATATATATATATATATATATATATATATACACACATATATATATATATGTAGATATGTATGTATATATATATATATATATATATATATATATATATATATATATATATATATATATATATAATGCAGATCACACACTATGATCAAGCTCTGAATCGGACAAGAAATTTGAGCATTAGTCCAGTATTCCACCAACGGAAATCTCTCTTCGATGTGCTGTTTTCTCTCTTACAGGGAAAAACCTGAAAACACCCAAGCCAACATACCGAAATTAATAAACGCTAGGGTTATCAGTTTCTTTTCACTCCTGCCATGGTTGATCATAGGTGGAACACTTTTTTAATGATCTTACTTAACTACCCTGCAAGTTACTTATGGGAGGGTGGCTCCCTTAAATGCTTAACCAGCCATATTCTTCAATCGTGGCAGGCCATTAACCAGACATTTTTCCAAGATATGGGATTGCACAATGCACGAAAACTGATTCATGCCTTCCAAACCATATTCTTTGTTTACAACTTGGTAATAGAAGGAATAGATAATTAAAATTCTGAGATGAAGAAATATGATTATAGAAACTTTCATCTTATTACAGCTTTTTATTGCAATGTTCTAGGTTAATATTCCTTCAAATCGTTCAAGTAGATGAAAATTTGAACATAAATGTAGCTTCCAACGAGGATTGAACTCTCATTCCATACATGTAAGGACGAGACCAAAGTATTATTATTTGGTTCAAATACGAGTCTTGTATGAAGGGAAAGAATATAGATATATATCTGTCTTCCTTTGGGGGTTGGGATCTCTGATGCACTTGATGTGATAGATTGGAAAATGTATGGTGTTGCATATTGACAGATTTTTAACATCCCCGGCGATTGTTTGCCAAAGCTTTGGATTTTTGGATGGTTTGAAACTATCAATAAGACGATGATCTCAAGCACACAGTTCAGACAACAACCGAATGTTTTAGGAAGAATATTAGAGTCAGAACACAATCTTGTACTGCATACGGTACCGGGTATCCCAAAGCGGTCACCCATCTAGGGTTAATACCAGGCTCAACGTTGTTTAACTCCGGTGATGCGAGAAGTAGTGTATGTAAGGTGATATAGAATTTATGGGAATAACTGATGGTTTGAGTCCAAATGAGAATCAAAGGAAACTTTTCCGATTTTATTTATCAATTTTCCATCCAGCAAAAAAATAGATCATATCCTATGGAATTTGAGCTATCATCGTACATAAATCCTGTAATAAAAATATTGAATTGTTTATTTTAAGATTTTATGAATATCAGCTGTACTTCATGTTTCTAATTTTCGCCCTCAGCTTTCAACATTTAATGTTGCTCCAAAAACTGATTACATTTTAGGACAGATCTGTGCAGAATTGCCTTCCCCTACGTTGAAGTTAAATGTCTACCACACATACCATCGTCGACATTCCAAGTCTGTCCCTAAAATACCTAAAGGTTCTCAATGACTTCCGATTAGATTTTATAGAATGCTTGACAATGGTCCATGAAAAAAAAGGATTGAATCTAGGGTGGATCCATACACGATTACTCCACCCAGAAATAGTGTTGGTATACGCTTTCACTCTCTAAATGATTTCAATTGAGAAAAAGGTTGACCTGTTGAGCTTAGGAAAACACACGCAAATATACACACACACACACACACACACACAAATATATATATATATATATATATATATATATATATATATGGGTATGTGCGTGTGTTTTGCACGTTTGTGAGTGTTTGTGTGCATCTGTTTATGTGTGTTTTTGGGTGCATTTTAGCAAAAATACAAGCGTTGTAATATCCTCCTTGATCTGAGCAGATGGCATTAGTGAAACGACACCAAACCTAAAAAAGCAAACTCTGCAACTTTTAGGGGGGTTGTTTTCCCTTCAAAGGATTTGCGTCTTTCCTTTGAATTTCAATCAATAGTCACATCTGCGACTGTCATGCACATAGAACTCTCTCTCTCTCTCTCCCGATGGCACCATCAGTTTTGACAAGTCATTCATTTTCAAATTTAAAAAGAAACGTTTCATATACCGTCAACTAAAACTGTCACCCACACAATCAACATAGGTTTCTTCAGTTTTCAAGTTGTTCTGGCTAGGAGTTTGGCTGTGTATGTACGTGTGAAACATATCAATGGAAGTAGAGTATATATGAATATTTATTCCTGATTATGTTCTTGGAAAATTTCCATTGAATAGGATTTTTTGTATTTCAATTTGCAGTGTATGTTTATGCAAAATTGACCCCTCACTTTGTATCCGACTGCATTCACAATTTTTTGAACATCCAGAATGTTTTTAGTGATCATGACCCAACAAAAAGCAACAGAAGTAATTTATTAATTGATCACCCCATTATTCATATTCATAAAACGGTGTGCCGCTAAAAGACGTTGGGTGCACGACAGTTTCTACCAGATATGTTTTGTTTTGGTTTAAAAAGATGCTCTCCCACATAAGGCATCGTATGGTTTTCACTTTGCAAATGTGTGCTTTTTTTTCTTTCAGCTCTTTTTCAAAGTCGTTTTCCATTCAAAGCATATCTTTCAAGTTCTCAATCATCAAAACCGATCAATGTGGCCCTGCAGTAGAGTAATCACTCCCAGATCAGGAGGCCATGGTTCAATCCATCGCTGAGTCTCAACTAAGGTTTTCAAAATGGTACATAATGCTTCTGCGTTAACTAGGCTATCACAAAGACAGGGGTACCTCAAACTGAGGCCAAGGCTCTACGACTTAATTACGTTGGATACACCAGTTCTCATTAGATCAGCGAATTTAAGCAACGTTAAACCTGGCTCGCACTTAGTGGGTGAACAATAGGAAATACTAGGTACTATTAGTAGAAAGGAACTCCGGCAGGCTTGGCAAGTCTGGAGTGTGTATTGCAAATATGCCCGTATCTATGTAATCCTGCCGCACTATACGACACAGGGTATAAGCTAGGAACAATGATACATATATACTGATAGCAACATACTCAAAAAAATTGTTTGGTGGGTCTGAGAATTGATATTAGGTCGATCCTTGTAAAGTCGTTCTTTTTAAGATGAAAGATGATAAAAACAACAAAAACAGTAAGGATTTACTATATAAATGATCCTTTTAAAGCAATAAGCATTTTCCCAAATGATCATTTGCTGATAATATGCAATCTTTATAAAATTCTTTGTCATTATCACCATCATCAACCTTTCAGCATCCCAAAGAATCATCAGATCTTTCTGTTGTGAGCGTCATGAAGCCAATACTTTATGAGCTTATCTTGTTCATTACACCCTCTTATATTCCATCGGCCCTGCTTTTGAATGTGATGTCTAGTGATCTACGTCGTAAGTCATGTTTTCCTGCGTTCGTCTGCCGTTCTTGCAACATGATCAGTCGATTGCCATTTAGGTTTTCCTATCGATTGTATGATATCCCAGACTCCAGTTTTTCCTTTATTATTTTGAGTCGTTTTGTGATATCTCCATGTTATGTTGAGCATGATTCTCTCTTATACACGTTACATTCTTTTCCTTCCAAGAGTCAGTATTTATGTTAATTTCCATAGTGGTCACAAATTCAGTAAAAGAACAAATCGTGGCTTCACTTTAATTGAAACTTTATTAATAATATGGAGTTTAAAATGCATGGAAAGAATATGATTTGTCGGAAAGATGAGAACTGATTATCGAAGATTTCATATCCTAATTTCTAAGCTTAGATTCATTCTGCTATCAGCTGAGAGGGTTTGAGTCCATCATTATCATGAAGCATTTCATTTAGTTTTTTTTTGTTGTTTTTTTTTTACTGCTTTGAGATTACGTGATATGTTCGCTGATGAAACCTGAGAGTCTTCAGAAATAGTCCAATTTGTTGTTTATTGGTCGTTGTCTACTGCTATTGATAATTCTATATCATGAAGAATAGATTTGGACCTCCGTATTGAACCAATGCTGTACAGTTCACAATGTTCTAATACACAGTCCAAATGTTTTATTGTCGTTATCCAAAGCTTTTGAAGTGACGAAGGTGTCATTGCCCTCGGTAGACTTATTTTTGTTAATATCTAATGGTTGGATACTTTCCAGTCACACCTCTCATCCCCATACTTCCAAACCATAGGTATAGACTCAGGATTGCGCACAATTCAGATGTCTTGTCAAAGTGTTCAAACAGTTGTCTAAATAGATTAATAACTCTGTCCACCTGTCATATAAGCCCCTTAATGAAGACCACAGTTTCCTGAAAACTTCTCTCTTTCTCTCACACACTGCATGCAATTAGAGGACCCGCTTTGAAGAGCGCGTCGTATAATCAAAGCGGCCATCGATAAAGCAAAGCCGTAATCAACTGCGCCTGCGCAGAGGTGGATGTAATAAATGCGCATGCGCTATTGCAAGGCAGATAAGGACCTGTAGATGAGAGCTGATAGCAACGCCTTTTGCAATGCAGTTTTCCAAGTGGGTTGGCAATGAATGCAATCAATATATGTCGGAACAAGAGATACTCAATCATTTTAATAGCTGACGAAAATACAGGGTTGCATTAAGCTAGTGCAAAGCCTGTAGCATATGTTTATAAAGCGCATTTAAGTTGAGAAAATCCACATAAATAGTGGAACATTTTTTACTCGCAGAATGATATTTTTTCATCTACTACTTAGCCAGATATTAAGCAAATATGACTCACATATCAGTGACAGAATTTCTAAGTTTTTGCTCGGAATTTTTAGCTGCAGTGATGAGTTCAAAATGTATTTGCATTTATCGAACCGATGTCACACTCCCATTAATTGGAGAGGATTGGGGCAAAATGGTCCACTTTTTAAAACTATTGACTGTCAGGTAACTTCGAAATTCCTATTTCAGGGTGATTATTTTGCTTCTTGTTTATTAGTATCAAGCCCCCAAAAGAACTGTTGCAGGAGGTGAAAATAAGATTCTGAAAGATGTCTGGAGGTTCAATGTTCCCTGTCATGGGGGCACACTGGATTATAATATAGGGCTTATTGGACCAGTGATAGAAAAGTGAAAAAGAACAGAAATTCTGGTTCTTAAAAATTACACCATAAGTAAAAATAACAAAGTTGATTTGTGACACCTCAAACGAAAATCATCGTGGAAAACATTTAGCTCACTCAAAGTTCATGAAAAAAAGAATAAAAGCTTGCAAAGAGGGGTTTCTCTCAGAGATAATATGGGAACTATTGCCGCTGAGATATCAGAATGATTATTGGTGGTCCAACATGACCCACTCTCCCCAACTGTACAAAAATGATTACCCCAATTAGTGGTGATAATTAGCTGAAATCGGTCATGTCGAAGACCCTGTCGTTCAGGAAAGGGCTGTATGTATGTATTTATAGCTATTTCCACTTTGGTAGACAGTTTTCGATACTGGGCTTTGAACTGCTGTGACTTGGTGCTTAGTATTGAGGAAAATTCGTGCCTAAAGTCCGTTCCCTAACTTTTCTGTTGACCATGCTAAAGGATTCTAAAATGTGAAAGAAAAAATCTGTTCAATACGTTTACAGATCAGCATGGCTTCAGAAGATGTCTCCTCCAGCTGGTTATGGCACCCGGTATTCGAAAACAGTTACTCATCTAGATACTGACAAGCTTCGTGTTGGTTTACGTCGCCCATGGTACGGGAAGCAGCATATACAACGTGGTTTGGCTGTGCTAGTTATATGGTACTATAGAAATAGAGCTTGTAGAATCACTGAATCGGGATTGATTACTTAGAAGTGTTTAGCGCGGGGCCCTTGAAATTGCAGGGCCTGTAGCATATTCCACTTCGGCTACATAGTTAATCAGGTACTGGAAAAGTATAACGGAGCTGCACCAGCAGGGCTCACTTCGATTATTCATTTATAGTCGAGGGCTAGCCCCCATTGTGTGATAGTTAATAATATTTCCCAAGGGGCAGATACATCACCAGTGAGGTGCAGATGGCCTAACGGTTAATAGAACCGGGAAAAGAATAGATAAATCGAACGATGCAAAAATGTTTCTTCCAGTGACAAAAGTATGTGTGCACTTTTGGATTCGACACATGGAATCGATATTCTTTCGATAAAAATAATAAGCTATCTACAGAATCTGAAATCTCTTTTGCACACTTTAATTCCATTTATGCACTGGTTGAAAAATGTGTCTGTGCATGCATAAGCGTACAACTTAAAGATGACTATGATTTTTTGTCCACTTAGTACTAATTTCCTGAGGAAAGTCATGAATCAATCTTTGGTTAAATGGTAGGATAGTTAGATCCTTATAAACTTGCGAGATAGTCCATTTTGGACGTCGGTCTATTTACCCAGTGCCTCATGTGTTCACATGTGATGGAATATATTGCCACAACCGCTCCTCCTTTCCTCTCCACACTCCCTCTTCTCATTCTCCTTTTTCTCTCTTTTTTTCTGCCGTCCCAGCTGCCGCCCCTTCGGTAAGGCATTGTTCTTGCCGCTATAACTCCAGGGACAGACCCAGGGGAAGGAATGAATATCTTGGCTCAAACAACCTGCTCAGTTAAAATACAATTATATTTTCTTAAATATCTGGATGAAGAAATTTAATTGATATAACCCAAGTAATCATAAATTGGCCTCGAGAACCCTGAGAAGTTAATTTGATTATCTATCTTAATTAATAATTTTTCCATTTTGACCCTTTGACCAGTCAACAGCCAAAATATTCCCATTTTGACCATCTCCAGTTCTATCCCGAATCTACTCCCATACTTTAATGTGGTACTTCTATTTCCAGACCTTGTGGGATGACGAATGGGGGAGAGATGATATAGAATTGTTGTAAAGTGTGCAAATTCCCCAAGTCGATCTAGACCCGTCGAGGATACATAGCATCATCCAGTTTCCAGTTGTATTGTGGGTTTTTATATGTTGCATTGATCTTCAGCTAACGAGGGTTATAATAATTACGCTTTAAAGAATCGCCCACACTTTTTGTTCAGTTGTAAGAAACTTTACAATCAGTTTTTTTCCCAATAGTTGGATGATAAGTGGTTTGCATAACCATTGTCTCCTCTAAGCTGTGCACGTGTGCAAGCACGTAAACGTTTTGCAACCAGAACAAAAAGGAAACTCTCAAAGATAGCCTACTAAGTTTTTATCTGAAAAAAATATTGATTCACTGTGTCGAATCCAAAAGAACGTTGATACTTCGTTGGCTCGAAAAACTGTGCACTACATAAGATCTTTTTGCGCTTACTAACGACTAGAAATTAGAGGACACTTTTTACACAACTCTTTGTCTACAAGCTCCTCAGTTGGATAAAGGGATTCAAAAGTCTCTGGGGGAATTAGGTTGTAAAAATGCAGGGTAAAATGGAGGCCAAATTTCTGTAAATCCGATGACTTCAAGCACTTGTTCATTCTCTTCTCGTAGGAGTTCAATCTATGCCGGAATATGAACAGGAATTGCATGCCGCCTGCAAAAAGGCACCAGCAGACAATAATCCAAAGATTTCTGATAGGGTTAGTATCTCACAAACATGCAGACTACTCTTTTTAATCTTTAATTAGCTGGTTGCAATAGCAGCATGAGCTTCCACAATGTTGTGCATGAATACAATTATCCGTTTGAAGGGTAATGCTTTCTTTGGAACCGTGATAATCTGCAGAAAGAATGTGTTTGATACTGAAAGAATTCATATCGCAATTCTCCAAGCTCAGACAAAGTAAGCTGAGAGGTATTGCTCTCATATGACGTGATAAGGTCGCTGCTGAAGTCCAAAAGTCTCCAGAGAGTGCACCAAGTTGTTCGTAGGCCAATACTATCCATAACTCTTTATCAGTAGCAAGAGTTTATGATTGGTATCCGTATTTTGATACCTAAAGTTATTGACCAAATTCTCAACAGTTCCCACGATTGAAGTTGACACTTCACGAATATTTTTTGACATTATTCATATGTCTTTGAGAAGTTGTTGTTGGCTGGAGTGTTCATTTTGAAACCATCAGTAGTTCTCCAGTTGGCTACCCAACTCATTGCAAATGAATAGTGTCCTAAACATGGCTCCTCTGCCTCCTTATCCGGAAGAGTCTAGTATCCTCCTTTAAGCATTATCCTTTTAGCAAAACGTCAGGACCATCTAGCGCACCACAATAGAGCTATTGTCGGATCGAAATTCAACCGGATCGAAATTCAATCGGAAGATATGTTTCGGGATATGAATTAATTGACCTTCTGTCTTATACATTTAGCAGAACACCCCAATTGACATCATGGTTGGGTTCTCAAAAGACACAAAACAATTGGAGGGGAAACCAATTTTACCATATAAACAAATATAGGATTATAAGGTTATTTGATTTATTGTAGTGCAGGAATTTTGTCAATCTGAACAGAAAAATCACTTGATTCACATCTCTATCCACAATTCTAGATTATCGTATATCTATATGCTTTCCTCTCAACGACGTTATAACGAAAGCATGTTGAATAAAACAACGTTTATCGAGGACTTCCTGTTTTATATCGTCACACAAGTAAAATCATCTGCAGCAGACAAAGATCTATCAATCATGGGGTTCTCAGGTCCAGAGCTTTCTGCGGACCCCCATATGATGTCTTGGGATCCACGTTGTGAGTCATGATGCCCTGCGGTTGTCTAAAATTCCCTCAGGCTTCTGACTTCAAACTTCAAGATCGTGCCATGGTATTTCTCCAATCGCAAAGACCTTTTGATGATTTCTTCCTTTGATGTCACAACACCTACTGTTTTATCTGTTTATCGTTGACCGAGTTTATTCATATCAAGCAACACTTTTGATTTGTTTTGATTTGTTAACGCTTGCATGTTCCTTTCTGTTCCTCGAGCGTCTCTTCTGCCTTTGCTTTGTCTTCAGAAAAAACTCAAGAGATGATTCGATTTTCATCTATTTTGTTATAGACCTACGCGTCTGCTTATAATGACTCACAAGTAGTGGCAGAGATATGCTTTATGGTATAACTGGCTTCCTTCCGAATCGTTATAGAGCAGATGGGCGGGAGACTCTAAAATACCGATATAGCTCTTACGGAACAAGATCCAGCTCCGAAAAAGCTAACTTCCCATGTCATCACAGCTGTTATAACGCAGTTGGCTTTCTTGGATCCCAAAATCCAAAATATAACGGGAGGTGCCGCTTTGAAGGTCCATAGTACATAGTTTATTTACTAAGCTGTATTCTCGTCTAGGATAAGTGACTATGGTTTTTTGTCATTTTTAGACGCGGTTACTGATAATACACTAACTCTTAAAGAAATAGGTGAATCTTCAAACAGAAAGATTAGGACGGGAAATGTAGTTTTGACTTTAAATCTGTATGGATCTCTGATGTCAGAGCCACTTGTCCTATGTTAATCAAGGTGTCAAGTTTCCCCAATAGACGAAGTATCAGCCCCTTGGAAACGACCATTCCGAAGTTTATGATAGATATACGCGTAAGACATCCAACATTTGTCAGTTTTTTAGCATTAACTATGTATGAATCAAGTAATGTATTCACCAAGCAAATAACCAAATGCCTACGCATTAATAATAAAAGATAATTATTCACACGCACCTATTCGTACACTTATCAATTGAGATGCATAAAAAAAAATCCTAAACAAATGTATATTCACACATATTGAAAGCATTTCTTTTACCTAACAACATTCAGACGGCTCCATTGGCAATTGACAGCCGATAATTAAAGCGATAACATTGCGCATGCGTGTCTAATCTCAAATCGCAGAGCCCTTAGATGACAAGAATATTTGTCGACTAAGAGTACTCGTGAACTGGGTTGGTGAGATGAAGGAAAAGGAACAATGCTGTATTATATATATGTATATATATATATATATATGTGTGTGTGTGTGTGTGTGTGTGTGTGTGTTTGTGTGCGCGCACGCACACACTGATCTATTCTCTTCTGCTGTGCATATAATATTTACGAGAGTGGATCAATAAGTCCAGAACCCAACATTTCTCATTTTATAGTGTTCAGTATATGAAGAATCATTGAGTTAAGTACACTGACAAAGAAAGATACTATGTTGATAAATAAATATTCATCATGTAAAATAATGTCTTTTCCCATTATGAGGTATGGATCTATTAATATATCAACGTATATATGAATTCATGCATACATGTGTATACCTATACATATATTGTCAACTACTGAATTATTATTTGTATGTAGACATGTAATTTATTATGTTCAACATTTGTGTTGGTGCATATCGTCTTGTTATTTGCAAACGTATGCAAAAAGAAATGCATCTTTTAGGTAATTATTAAGATGAATATATTAAGAAACGTTTTCTCTTTTTATTCAGGCTGCGTTCGTAGAAAACCTGTCTCAATTCCCTACTGTGTATATCATAAACCATATATATATGTGTGTGTGTGTGTGTGTGTGTGCGTGTGTGTACGTATATATGTACGTATTTGTGTGTGTGTCTGTTAAAAACTACAAATGTTTGAAACAGACTGCTGTGAAAAGTGAAACATATAAAATAAATCTATATATTTAGACAGAGGGGGGACAGACGAACAGAGAGTGAGTGCGTGAGAGAGATAGAGAGAGACAATAAATATATATGTTTATATTTAATTAATAATTATGTCTTATATGTGAGAAGTGTCAGCATATTTGCATGTTTCTCAGTCACGCAATGAAAAGGTATCTGAACGTGGGTTCAGTCCAACCGAATGCATGCTCACCTAATGCACCTGGTTGAGGGTTGAAACAAAAGGTCCAAAGAAAAATATTTCCAAAGAGTTTCAGATGCTGGTTATGTTTACAATGCAACCATAATGCTAAAGTGGATTCAATTTTGCCACGAATGTTGCCCACATATGTTTCTTCCTTTTCTAATATGCTTATGACTAAGTCTTTGAGGGGCAAAAAGTGAAGAGGACTTTTCTTGAATGAAAATTGAATTTCATAGCCTTGAAAAAATTGATTCTTAAAACATTTTAGAGGGGGCTCTATTGTAGGTCGTCTGTTGGAAGCATATTTACCTAATATATATATATATATATATATATATATATATATATATATATATATATATATATATATATATATATATATATATATATGCTCTTCCAATCTAAGAACAGAACACTCTGGTGGATGGAAATACATGCGTGAGTAAATATATGGCTTAAATTCAACCTTACTGACTGTGCAGTTCTGCGTGAGGTAGAGTTAAGATGCCAGCTTCTGGGTCTGAAGTGAAGGTTTTGATCCTTCCCTCGTGGATGGAGATAATGGATAATCCATACCCACATTGAAGAGTTGTAATACAGCAAAACAGCTGTCTGTGGATGACACAATAATACATATATATATATATATATATATATATATATATATATATATGTATATATATATATATATATATATATATATATATATATATATATATATATATATATATATATATATATATATATAAACTGCTTGAAACGTAATGAGAACAAATAATGATGAAACGATATTTTTCGGATTTCAAAACGACGAAATGTTGTGGAAAAAGAATTCAAGATGATTTCACCTAATTGAAAAGTACATTGATGTACAAAACAGATTTGTTTGGGGAATATTGCGCATATTTTCATTCATTTGATTATATATCTTTTTTGACAACTGTAATATTTGAAGACATCAGCAATATATATGAGTGTTATTAAGAAATGAATGTGTGATCAGAGAAAATGATTAGAAATCTCATTGTATCATATTGAAACTATATTTGAGATAACCTCCTGCTATTACATGGTGAATGTATAATTTTGCCTAGACAACTTAAATGGAATAAACGAATTCAAGACAAAGGAATTGCTGCGCAAATCGGACCTGCGACCGATAAGGTAGCAGTGCCAACGTAGCTTTGCTCTTACCATTGAACTAAATAGCCCCCAATAATGCAAAATCCAAAGTAACTGTTTCAACTCCAAATTCTCATTTTGTTTATTCACAGTCTATATCTGCACTATTTGTTTCTTCAGACATGGCAATTATGTTATTAGGGAATGGATATATGATCAGACAGAATGATTATAAATTGCATTATATCATGGTGGAACTACGTTATCTCTCGTTATTACATTCTGAATGTATTATTCAGTATCGACCACATAAATGGAATAAACAATAAAAGAAAAAAGGGTTGCTGCAGATATCAGCAGCTATTCAGCTCATGCTAAGAGCAACCCCACGTAGAAGCAGATACTTTATCGGTCGCAGTTTCGATTCAGGCAACCGGAATTAAGCAACAAAAATTGGAAACGAGCTGGGCACTTGACAAAAAAAAGAATAACATATGAAACGAAAGCTTGATTGATAATCGTCCACGGGTCAGTGAACGCAGTGGGGAAAGACCAGATACAAAGTTTGTTTTCAGGTATGGAAAAATTTGGCACAGGTTCAGTCGTCATGGAAAGGGAAGGGAATGTCATCTTTGTCGAGCAGCAGTGGATTATAATGGCTGTTGATGTCGATGATGATGATGACATCATTTCATATATATCATCAACACTGCAAGGAATCCATGCTAATCTAACTGTTTTGTTTTTAAATCCTCTAAATACATACGACTGATGACCCAAACAAGAAACATTCACAAATGGTTATATGATATTTAATTCTTGAGAAAACATGAACCAACCGAGTGAAAAAAAACTCTGTTTGTATGTTGGTGTATATACGTATATAAGCAAGTACATTAGTGCATTGACTTTTGATACCACAGACTAAATAGGCAATAAAAGAGAAAGGGGCAAAGAAATAGGGATTAATCGATGAGGATCATTAACCTCGAGATAATGTTGATGTTAGAAAAATGAAAGAAAGAATAGGTTGCTCCGATGAATTTATCATAGAAAGAAAGAAGAAAAGGAAGAGTAAATGAAGAGTTTGAAGAAAGAGAAGAAGAAGAAGAAGAAGAAGAAGAAGAAGAAGAAGAAGAAGAAGAAGAAGAAGAAGAAGAAGAAGAAGAAGAATAATGTTGACACTTGGAAGGAAGTGGAGAAGTAAGAATGCACTTTTAAGGTGAAGAAAATAAATTTATCATTAAGAATGTTGCAAAGGTTTCGGTTGCAAATGCAGTTGCCAATCGATTCCAGAAAGCAAGATGACGCTGCGAAGTCGACAACAAAATAAGTCAATGACCAAAAATGCCCAACTGGACGTATAGAAGAGAGGACATAGAAATAAATATAATACTTCCAACGGCCGAGTGGGAACCCAGGAAGTGAAATGCAATTTGCACAGGCCAACTCCATCTGCAGTTGAAATGAAATATCAGAGTCCATCTTTTGTCATCTGATTTATATAAATTCATTTCCAATTATTGCATCATGGATGCACCGACGGATTTCAATTCCGAACATATTAAAATGCTACTTTCTCTGAATAAAACAAACTCTTAAAAGATATGAATGCAACTTGATTAAATTTCTCTACCACTGCCCTCCCATAGCTACCCAAAATATGACCATCTCAGTTAATAACCTGTTGCTGACTGACATTGGTTTCTTTCTTTTTTTGTCTGCCCAACATGTTTTATTGCCCCAAAATCAAACCCTTTGTTCAAACGGCTTAACCAATCACCGACCAGCTATTCTAAAATGCATTTGATTAGCTCACATATTCATCTAACTTTACAACAATAATAATAATAATAATAATAATAATAATAATAATAATAATTGAAAGAGGAAGGAAAAGAAGAATAATGTAAAATCCAAAAACGTTAATTATGTGTGTGAATATAATAAAATTCATATTACACACCATTAACGTTTTCAAATTTTGACTGAAGTTTTGTTTTATTATAGTATTATTAGTAATGGTACCAATGGTACCAGGTGAACTGAAAACGAGATTGGAGGAAATGATAATAGGAAAAATGATTGAGACTATTCAGACCACAGAACTACTCGGGACTACATGAATATTGTGGATAGTTCTGGGAATATGAAATCTAAGACTCCCAGCTGTTAGCGATGGCCTAAGAGCCAAAAAAGGCATAGGGGAGACGATAAGAACCACAACATTGATAGATAAAGAGGATACTAAAGAAAAGATTAGATCAGAAGATACTTACTGTCAATCAGTCTCGATCAATAAAGACCAAGTAAGTGCTGTGGATTGTGAGGGTGTGAAGAGGGATGTTCAAGATCCGAGACATGCAGTCACTCAGTCTCCAGCGGTGACCATCAGGCAAATGGTGTGAAAATATGAGTGATTATAATATTATGTGCATTGATGACATAGAACTATTTTCCAAAAAACATGGAAGAACTCAAATGTTGTTCAATGAAGCAGAATGATACAGCAACAACATTAAGATGGACTTGGGGATAGAAAATGAGTAATAACGGTAATGCAAAAAGGAAAAGCTCACAGAGGTGAAAGAAATCGGATTACAGGACAACGAAAAAAATCAGAACTTTTGCCACAAAGGATGAATATGAATCCCTTGGATGTCTTGAACGTGATACGATAAAACAAGTGAAAATTGAAAATTAAATGAAAAGAAAAAGGATACCTTTGGAGAATGAGAAAAATATAGGAGACTGAACTAGATAGTAGAAATAAGATAAAATGGATGAACACATAGGAAGAATCGATAGTTAGACTACAATGAGTATTAGATACGAAATGTTGCCGATTGAAAAATCATATATATATATACATACGTCCATCTCTTGGATGGACTGAGGAAGAGTCTCAATCAATGAACCGATAATGGACGAAGATTATGACGATGCACAAGGTTCTACACCCCAGCTATTACACGGGTAATCTGTATGTGAAGAGGAAAGAAAGCGACAGAGAACTCATTACCATAGAAGACTTTGTCCAAGAGGTTAAACCAGGATTATTACTGCAAGCGAGCAGTAAAGAAATCATACAAAACGTTTGAAGCAGTGCAATAAACAACTTAAAAGTAATAAACGAGTGAGCAGCAAAGCTAACAGCAAAATGATTAGAGGGAAAAGACTACAATGAGTATTAGATACAAAATGTCGCAGATGGAAAAAACATATATATGGCAACGCAAAGGAAAACTGAAGTGAGAAACAGAATCGCTCATCATAGCAGCCCAAAACGAATACCTTCGGACAATGTCATGGCATGTATTGACAGAATCCAAACTCATATCATATTCCACCTCGATGGGGAAATATACGAGACTGTAAGCCATATAAACAGTGTATGTAGTAAACTAGCTTAGACGTTCAAGTACAGACTAGCAACAGATATACACTGGGAACTATGCAAGTGACTGGGATTCAACCATTCGGACAAATAGAATGAGCACAAACAAAGGACAATCCTGGCCAATACAAACTACTCTGGGAGTCTGAGATCCAGACAGACCACACTGTCCAAGCAAGAAGTCCAGACCTGGTAGTCAGAAATAAAGGAAAGAGAAACCGTCAAATGATACACATGGTTGTGATTGTGGATTAAAAAATTAATATGAAAGAGAATTAGAAACAAAGAAAATACCAGGATCTGACAAGGCGTGGAACATAAAGTGAAGGTAGTACTTTTAATAAAAAGTGCACTCAGACCTGTACCAAATTCAGTGATAACAATTTCGGATTAGCTGAAGATTAGAGGAGTGTACTGGAAATATGATATACAAACTCCAGTTTTTAGCAACAACCAGGATGAAGAAGGCATGATAAAGACAGTACAAACCATTTCGTTGCTGTAATATGCTAGAAAAGTGAGGAGGGAGCTGGATATATGAGGAGACACTCTCACTCAGCCTACTGTAACAACTAATAGGCAACTGGTGAGAAACTGCGAACCGCAGCTCTGCAATGGCTTGTGTGCGGAGAGGAGGACTTCAGGAGACTTTCTGTTATCCAGTTTCCAACAATACCTACGGGTTTTATAGTTAATGATAATGAAAATAATTTTGATAAAAATAATAATTTCTTTTCTCTCTCTCTCTCTCTCTCTCTCTCTCTCTCTCTCTCTCTCTCTCTTTCTCCCTACAACTTATATTCCTTCCAATAAGCAAGCCCAGCCCTCTTTTCTCAACCTCTTTAAAACATTACTCGAGCATCCACCATTTCTATTTTTCTACTCTCTTTATAGTGTGATGTGCTATCGGGACTTGATAGATAGAGACGGTAGCGGTTACGCACTTTAATAATCGTGATGATGATTATGGACTAAATAATGAGACCACAAAAATAGGAAGAAAATAATACAGAGGAAAAAATGATAGCTGTAATCCGTTTTTCATTTTTTTAGATGCTAAAGAAAGAGTATATAAGAAAGAAAGGAATTGATACAGTCATTTCTTGAAGCAGAAATCCCTTTGATCATTTGATTCCTTGATGTTCTAAGCAACGAACACGTTTAAATCTCTTCTGAGGAATAGCCGGGCACATTGTTATGTCACTTGGGTATCATTGAGTCGGTGCTTAGTGGTGGGTAGAATGAACTGGCGAAATAAACTAAAGAAATCTGATTAGCACGAAACGTGGCCTTCTGAACTGACATTTTACTCATATATATATATATATATATATATATATATATATATATATATATTGTGAAATAGTGGATTCAGTCCAGTAACATGTTTATGTTTCTTTCCCTTTGGGCTTCTTCAGAAGCATAAACGTGCAGCTATGCCAACATTTCACAATATGTAAAGCTCTATATTGGCTAAATGTTCAGGTATATAGCACTTTATGGAATAATCCCATCCCACATCAGATAATGAATTACTAATTCGTACTTCAGAATGCCATTATATATATTGGAGTGGAATGACAATTCAGAAAGCCATTTTGCGTACAATAGAAATATCTTTAGTTCATTTCGTCACTTCATTCTGACTTTTTCAAGAAAAACTGTATTGAAAATCGTTATTTATATAAGGTCCTTGTCTTGTAGTTGATGGATTTAGTGAATCATAATTAAGACATCGTAACTTTAAATGTAGGAAGAAATCAAAGTGAGGCAAAGTTGTGATTTTGATGAATATCTGAGTCGAGTATCTTTGGCAGAAAATGTAAATTTTTATTAGAGATTAAGAAGTGGTGTTATCAGGATCAAACTTCTGAAGATCTATATCATGGTTCAATCCTACACGTAGACTTCATTTGATATCTCCCTGCTGACTGAAAACGCAACCCGTCCGCTAAAAAACACGGTCTGTATATAATAAGCAATCTCCTGTATGCCATCATACAGTTTCTTGATATAGCCAGAATGAATTGGCAAAAGTCTAAATAAACTAAAGAAATCGCATTGGTGAATTGTAATCCCACTCTATTATTGTCTAACATATCATTATCCATATTGATACACTGGTTTTATATATATATATATATATATATATATATATATATATATATATATATATATATATATATATATATATATATTCAAGAGGGAAACCCGGTGTTCTTTAGGTAAAATAAAATTCATATATGACAACACAGTGAAAAATATGTTCTTTGATGTATTACTTCTTCCAAATGTGAAAAGCATTTTCTCTTAGGGAAGTTATTTCTATGTGTGTTGTTTACTCACTGTCGTAGACTGATGGCCTTAGTTAATATGTGATGAAACAAACAACTAAAAATTACCGCGAAAGGGAAAAGAGGTCAAAAGGAATGATACAAATAAATAATAGTAGAATCACTTTCAGTATTATTATAAAAATGGCCTTGAATTAATAATCGTGGTAATAGTAACGCACAGTGTCATTTGTACTAATATATCTAAGCTCTATATTCACCCCTCTCAATGCCTTGTTCTCAGAATGATCTTGTCATTGAGAAAATAGAAATTTAGTGAGTATAACATAAACATACGTGGACAATGGTTTTGTGACCTTCTCTGTTGCTATCAAATGCTTCATTGACATCAAAAAGCTATTTATATATGACAAAATCTTAACAAGAAAACACTATGCTATTCGTGAGAAGAATTGTTGAGGAAAATCCTACTATAAAATCATCTATAACCAATTATTGGAACCGGAGATGAGATGGGAATGATTACTGCTGACCTCGAATTAACTCTGAAGTCAACTTCATATAGCCTATGTCACAGATAAATCCCTTATGAGTGTACATGCCGAATATCAGATCGAAATACCTTTTATTTTTAGCGTGAAAGGGGCACGGACAAACGGACGAAGAGCTCTAATATTGGTATAAATATAGACAAGTGTGCGTAGATAATAACAAGCTGGAACACAGAGATAGATTTATAGATATATGGGAGGTAATAGGAAGGTTGGGGAGAGATAGGCAGATAAACCTTTCTTGTAAAATAAGAAATCTACTTCCAAATTTGAATAAAAGTGTCTCATAAATATTCAATGATAACATAGACTGAATCATTTGCCTTTGATTGCTTCTTGTAGAATCAATTTGAATAATAATCGATGTGATTTGAAAAGAGTTTTCATATCGTGTGAGCAGCGGAGTGAGGAAGCCGTAGTAAATAGACAATCAAGCGTTTGTTTGATTTTCAAAGCAAACCTATTTTTCAATTCCTGCGAAGAACGGTATAAGAGAAAGAAAAAAAGGCCGCGTTGATATTAAGATTTAATTTTGTTTTTCCTTGTTTAATATCAATTTGGCTTACGTTAGTATGTCCGTCTGTTTTTGTTTTCTTTTTATGTATTAATGTCATTATTTATTAAATGTTTAGATCTTTTAAGTCATCGCTCGATGTGAATATTCTAGATGAGGATGGACTCTCAGAGTCGTTTCAAAAGAAGAGAAAAACACAGAAAACAAGTCAACTTATATTTTCACTCGATTTTTACATAATCAAAACTTTCTTTCGTAGTTACTTCAGTGGAACTCTTCGTTAATAGTAATCAGAATTTTCCTCGAAGAAAACGTACATATATATATATATATATATATATATATATGTATAAAACTTCAATAAAAACGGATTTGAATATGCAACGAGTGAGATTGAAAAGGCTCGTAAAAAGACAAGTGAGAAACATTAGAGTTGAATATCAAAGGACAAAAAAAGGGGATTTCACTTCCAAAGGGTTCCAAAATGAATACGTGTCAATCACGATAATAGCAATGGAAATTTTGTGATATACTTAAGCCTTCAACGCAAGGAGGATTATGGGATTCCTACGTCACTTGCCTAACCACTGGAATTATAGCGCTCATAGATATAGCAAATTACGGTGAGATAATAATGAAAGATTTCAGTAATGCCTTTCTTTAAACATATCGACATTCCCCTGTCTATATTTCCTTGCCTTTATATTCATGAAAGCATGTACGTCTGCTGACATATGCTTTATATACTCATGTATAAGTCGAGCTTTGAAGAGCAAATTTTTTTGCAAAGAATCTTGGGTCCAATTATACTCGAGTAATAATGTTTAAAGGTGGAAATTCAAGCGTAATGCAAAAGACTTAGAGCAACTTTTGGGCCTCTAGAATGAAAGATATTTTATGCTTATTGCTAGCAAAGAATAAACTTGTAAAAAAAAATCATATATATATATATATATATATATATATATATATATATACTCATTATTGATGAAAAGATATGCAACGGCTTAGATATGTGAGCACATGATTTTAAAATGTTGCAACTCCTCCTATGATATGAAATAATATGATATGATATATGTGGTAATTATCCCTGAAAAACCCCGTTCGGCCAATTCACAAATCATATCAAACATTAATCATTCTGTGACCATAAATCAAGGGTCGACTCATACACGAAATCGACTTGTGCACGAAAACATATAGTATACATGAAGGTATATATGTCGTCTAAATGGTTTCAGTTCTTCCAACTATTAATTTCAAACGACTGGTTTTCTTTCCTGTAATAGTTGACTGCTTTCATTGAGAATGAAGGGAAAGCAAGTCTCGTCAATACTGTAAAACTCTCGTCGGTACTCTCGTTTTGGGACTGTTCCAAAGATGCCAGAAATGATCAGCACAGCTGCTAACGGAAATTATCGATATCAAAATAGTCAGCACTAACGTAGTTTTCTTCAGTATTCAAGTGGAGCTAGCTGGCTGGCCCTGTATGCGTCGCGCACATAGGGCCCCGCCAATGAAGTTGGAGGGCTGAAAATTCAGACTCTTTTTTTGTTTTTTTCTTAAATTCTCACAAATAGGTTTCTAAGGGGACTTCAATTTATAATTTGATTTTGTCTTAAACTAGTTCCTTAATTTGTTTTGGCAGTCTTCATATTTATTTTTTTGTAGAAAATTTGAAAGTTTTTTGCGATCACAACTCAACAAAATGCAAAAGATGTAACTTAATAATTTTTCCAATTGTCAACTGATCACCCCAACACGGCACTCGGCCAGAAGACATTGGTCATGTGACGGTTTCTGTTGATTGACAAACCAGTCCTCGACTATTTTTATGGTTGGATGTGTGTGCAAGAGGGTGTTTGCTTTTGGTGAGTGTAAGTATCACTGGTATTAGTGAATGTTTCTCTTATTAGACGTGTACATTAGCAAGTAAGAATACGTATGCAAATGTGTGTATGTGTTAAGATTTGTTCGTTCGTGTAATTGGGTAAGTATGATTATTCTAGAATGTGTGAAAGTTCAATAGACGTCTTCATCCGTTTCAGTGAGGATCAGTATGCAAGCGTGTAGGCATTTATATAAATAGATTTTTCTGGAGGGTGTCCTTCATCTTCATTCTAATTTTCGCCACGATGTTTTGCCCGTTGTGACCTACAACCTTCTTCGGGCGGGTGTCGTAACTGGGGAAGGTTAAGAACGCTCAGACAAGGAGGTCCCGTTGAATCATGGAGGCAGTATGTCCTCATTCCACTTTCTATACCTAGATGGGAAGATTTACTAGGTCATATCAATGGCGATGTCTATTGTTTTTGGTGTCTTTGAGACGATTTTAAACTGTTATCAAAACCCCACCTACCAGCAAAGAATTTGCTGACTTCAGTTGTAGCCAGCCCTGTAAGGTGGAGACAACTCCTCTTCCCAAGTAGTCAAAAACTATATATGTTATTTATTCAAGGACCTAAGGCAGAAAACCCCCCAAATTAATGACAAAAGATTAAGGTATATCTCTGTCCTAAGTCTTCCAAAGAGTTTGAAACATTCCAAGCATTCCCTAATTATGTCAACCACCTGGATAAGGCTGTAGGGTACAGCGGCTGAAATGTTGTGTCCAAAAGAAAAATCATGAAGCCAGCAGCCCAAAAAGATTGATGTAAATTTATGATCCCTAATTTTAAAAATTCATACAGAAATTGTGAATATCCATTTCTTTGCCTCTGTGTGTATGTGTGTGTGTGTGTGTGTGTGTGTGTGTGTGCCTCTCTACACTGAGATGTGAGGGACCTGTAAATCTTTGTGTAATAAAATATGTATGTTTGTTTAAGAATATCAATAGAAGTGTATGAACATATGCTTGTTAGTAAATGTACGTCTATGTGCATATACGAGTATCTGCGTGTTGTGAATACGTTGATGTATGTGTGTGCATCGATTTGATCATATAAGAATGTGCATGGGGCCTGTTAATGTGTACGGGCGTTTCTGAAAGAATTCATGTGCAAGCATATGAATATTTGAATATGTGTACGTGTACGTGACTGTATGCCTAGGCTAAAGGCCTTTAAATTGTGTGTATATGTAGGTACGTATGGAACGTGTAAGTACGTGAACACTTATTGGATTGTGTATGCATGTGTGTGTGTGTTTGTGTGTGTGCGTGTGTGTGTGTGAATGTGTGTGAGTATGTGCTAGTATCCTGTAGATGTGTGTTTATCTGTTCATCGGAAAATGTGTATACATGTGAATGAATATTTTTGTGTCTGTTTGTGTGAGCGTGCGGGTGCGTAAAATGTATCTGTGAGGGGGACACTAAAGTATGAATGTGCAAATAAGCATGCAATCATTTGCTTTCCTTTCTTTGTTACTTTGTTTCTTCGTTTGTTTGTTTGTTTGCTTGTTTGTTTGTGTTTTAGCCTTTGTTTTCCTTCTTTCTTTTTTTCTTTTTTTCTTCTCTTATTCCCTCTTCAATTTTGCTCCTTGTTGCATCCAGATATTTCTCTACGTTCATTTAATCTTTTTTTTTCTTTTAATGGGAGGTGCAGGGACAAGCTCCTATTGTTTACGATCCACCAAAGGAAATCAGAGGGAAATCAAAGCTTACTTGACATTGAATGATGACGATCTGATTCAAACGTTTCTCAGAAGCGACCATCACAAAGAAACTTTTTCCCGGTCTTCAAACTGCGTTTCACATTCCCTCATCAGTGATGGAGAAGGGAAATGAACATGGCAGGAGCATCATTTGAAACATTTTCCCGTAAACGTTGACAATCGACCAGCAAGGATAATTATTTCATTCATATGAATTCACATGAATATATTAGTGGAAAGAACAGGAGTCAGATATATCATAAAATCTATTCAAAAAATTAAAATGGCTATAAACAGGCCAAATTGCAAAAATGTTAGACATTCGCTGGACAACACTAAATTCAACGTGGATCTCCAAAGATCGTAGACGAAATCGTGACTGGCGGTAAATAAGATGGTGTGATGAATTAGACAGGTTCTAGAAGTATTGTAACCTTGATGCACACAATCAGGAGGTATGGTGAATCTTGAAGAATTTCAATGTCCAACGACTGACATCTAAAGACTAATGATGATGATGATGATGATGGGTCCAACACACAGCCAGACTTTTTTGAGAATTGTGTTTAGATATAATCGGATTGATAACGCCTTGCAAAAGTAGTGTAGTGAGGTGCGAGCGTCGTTCTCTTACTAGGGGACGTCATTCACTCAAAATATATAAACTACTAAAATTTCTATTAAGACAATTAACAGGTGAGATAAATTGCAAGTATAAGCATATGTCCAAGTATTCACCCCGAATTGCCACAAGTCGTCCCCGAAATTGGTTAAATCGCGAAAATTTTCAGGTCTTTTACCTCCCCACTCCCCGTCGAGATCAGGTAGCCTGAGTTTCTTCACTTTTCCTACACCACTGTCAATGCTCATCGAGATTCAAACTACACACTGAACTTCACTCTACCTTTAATGTAACAAAAAACATAACTCAGTTTGACACAAGGTAACGATATTCGAACGCTCCAGTGCGATTATTCTGCAATACTAAATTTCAAGACATTGCTCTACTACAGACGCACTTTGTATATTAAGGAAAAATGTGCTAAAATTGTATTAAAAAAACTATGTAACTTTTGCTCAACGACAGTTGTATTCTAGGTGTTAAAGAAGATGATTTATCTGAATTTAGTTTTACAGGGTGATTTAATAATTGTATCTGATTTGTAAGGATTTATTTTCTCATCTTCGTTGTTCTTGCTTTGTTATGTTTCAACGAGGAGTGGGTAATGAATTTGGGATTAACAAAGCTTAGTTCATAGGTACTACCGGCGGCAGACGATGGTCGAAGGGTTCGTCTGAATGGGGTCCAAAATGTAAGGGCGCGGGTAAAGCTCAACAGGGGGTTAGAGGATCAGTACAGCAGAGATCAGACATTTCTAAAAGCAAAGATACTCAGGAAAAAAAAACAGACGTGACGAATATGACAAAGGATGCAAAAGCACTTACGGTCTCCAAACACACACCAGAATACCGAGGACACTCAAAAAAAGCCAGAAAGTACACGGTAGAACTGTTATGAAAAAACAAACATCAAAGAAGAGGAAACTGATCCGAAGAAGCCACATACTTCAAAGATTAACTCTTAATTTCATAGACTGCTGGAAACTGTTCCTAATTGATGGTAAGATTCTTCTGTGTTTAGAATGGAAAAAAAAAACTCAAGCCCAGATCAAAGGTTATTCACTTTGATCATAATTTTATACTCTTTTGTTGGAATTTAAGAGATAACTTTGTTTGACTTAAAAGCTCAATATTCGGACACTCTGCAGGATTCAAATTTGGCAAATGATCTGCAAAAATAATTTCTATTGATATTCGGACCATCCTCATCTTTGTTGTTTTTCATACAACGTTTCGGCTGTTGCACTCTACGGCATTCGTCAGGTATCATCTGGTAGATTTGGGGAAGTAACGAACCGAACCCTTTATTTATCCGATGGGGGTATATTGACCGTACTCCCCTCTTAGCATTAGTAGTATTCTTATATTGGATTCACTAGGATTGAACCTAGAACCATCAGATTACATGGACACATAATGCAGTGGTTACAGCATCAGACAAATTACTGTAAAGTAGTCTGATGGTTCCAGGTTCGATCCTAGTGTGTGACAATATAACAATACTTCTTTGGCTCTAACACTGACGCCCTTCAGAAATTTACAGAGCTTAGCTAAGCCTGAAACAAGATCATGAGTTTCACGAAGCTGCGAAATTCGAATAAGCTGCCATGATCGAGCTCGTTATATGACTGCTAGACTAGCTGAACGGCAAAGGACTATTCGATGCAACAGTTATGAGGCACTACGATAGGTTAAAACTCCCAAGCAGGAATCTCAATGTCAGCAGTTAGCACTCTTTCTCGTCTCAGTCTCTTCACATCTACCTATATTTCGAAATCTTCCGATGTCTGTCTATCTATCTATCTATCTATCTATCTATCAGTGCGTCCGTCTATGTATCTCTTCATATCCATCTAAGTTCATATCCATCTATCAATCCATCTATCTATCAGTGTTTCTGTCTTTGTATCTCTTCATATCCATCTATCTATCTAGCTAGCTAACCATCTATTTATGTATCCATCTATCCATCTACTTATCAATTTATCTATCTAGCTAGCAAGCTATTCATCTACCTATCTATGTATCTATCTCTCTGTAGGTATGTATCTATGCCAGGATTTTAGTAAGGACTGATATTGCTCGACACCTGTGTTACTAAGTGACTGATCGTAGTGAATGTAATTTCGATCCTTGCACGATGTTCATTTTTTTTCATTTTCTATCACCTTCTATCGGATATAAATTGTCCATCAATTAATATTTTATATATTTGTGTGTGTGCGTGTGTGTGTTTTCATATATATGTATATATATATATATATATATATATATATATATATATATATATATATATATATATGTCTGTTCATATCTATCTCTTTATCCATCGTTCCCAGTCTTTTCCTCTCTATGCATATATCTATCTAGGTCTTCTCATATCTATCCATCTATCCCAGGGACACGAATTCCAATGGCCTATCTTTTGCGAGCTGCAATTTACTGATCCAGGATTACTTTTTCCGGATCGACTCAATTTTGCACTGCTATGTTAATGAATAAAGATCATAGTTCATCTTTCTCCCACGCATCATTTCAATGATTCGTGACAAAAAAATATATATTCTGCTTATCTGGAATCTCCCTTTCTTTTCAAATTGATCATTGTCTTCAAACAAGAAAATTCAATTCTGATTTCCAATAAAAAAATATATATATATATGGTTGCAAATAAATTCCACAAGGTGACCTTCGAATTGTATCCGATTCGTCACAATGGCCCAGGTGGAACAGTGCTTACATCCAGTTCTGTAGGTCGTCAGTTCAATCCCTGGCTGTCCTACCAGATATTTTTAAAAGTCCCCTATCAGCGTAAAGAATATTATTTAAGAAGTTTAGAGTGGCAATTTCGCCCAAAATTCACTGATGAGAATGGATGTCCCAACGACAAAACGTTTCAACATATGTGTTCAATGACTGTATGTTAAGCCATCGTTCATAAAGAGTAAGATTAGTAAGGGATGGGGTCTGTCTGGCTATCTCGCCCTAGATGCATCCTTGATAGGTGCCCTAAAGACCCGTGCAGAGGAAGGAAAACTCTGTGCTAGCTTATGGGACAAAGATCGAAGACAGGGCTGGGAAGTTTTTCTTCACAAACTCAACTCCAACAAAAAGCTAGCGAGGATATGAAAACAAAAATGCACTCAAAATGTGCTTATCATTAAATTGTGTCGTTAAAACTTGTTGTAATGGTGCTATTCAGAAATAAACATGTTTTAACTGCACACTTTAGGACAACGAATCTCCATGAGACTCTCAAAAGAAGAAGAAATCAAGCGAAGAATCACACTAGGATGGCAAGCCTTTGGCAGAGCTAGCTCAACCTTCAAAAATAATAAGATCCCATTAATCCTAAAGAGAAAGGAGTACAACCAATGCATCCTCCCAATAGTCACTGAAGAGCTGAAACATGAAACTTAACCAAGAGACAGAACTGCAAACTGAGAAGTACGCAACGTGCATATGAAAGAATTATGCTGGGCCTCACATGGAGAGACCACAAAACAGCACAGTACATCCGAGAAAAGACAAGAGTTAGAGACATCATAGAATCCATGAAAAATCTCAAATGGCTGCGGGCTGGCCATGTTGCAAGAATGGCAGACAATCGTGACACCCATGATAGAGAAGTGTGGCAAATCTTGGGGAAGGTCTATGTCCAACGACGGACGCTAAAAGACTGATGATGATGATGATGGTGGTGGTGGTGGTGATGATGATGATGATGATGATGTTTTTATATTCTCGCCAGCCTATTGTCAGAGATTAGCAGCAACAGCGCAAGTTTTCAGTGTATTATATTGAAAACTAAGATCATTGAAACCTAAAAAAATGCTTCCTTAAGTAACATGGGACAATGAATTGTTACAGGATTATAAAAAAATTACTTCTGTCAGAACTTATTGGTTTTTCATGATTGGCCCACTTCAGATTCCAACCGATTTGACGGCAAATTCTTTAATGCTTTATATAACAACACTCTTGATTATCCGAGTGTGTTGTATTAACGGTAATATACTGTGCAGTTGTCTTTCTTGATATCTGCTAAGCTTTACTAAGTACAGAGTAAAATCAAATGAAGATCTAGTTCCACCAATTTTCTGAAAGAAGAGTGGGTCTATTCAAATGTAAAACTATTGAAAAAAAAACTATGAGAAAGTATGAATTAAAGTAAGTGTATAATTCTAGTCAATAATTTGTTCCAGGATCATAGTGTATCTTTATTTGCTTCGATAAGTGGGCTTTAAAACAGTATATAAATTGGTCCCTCAGTTTGTGCTCAGTATCGTTCAAGGTTATATATTATATATATATATATATATATATATATATATATATATATATATATATATATATATATATATATATTCATTTTAAATTCGTACATATTAAGGATCCAACAAAAGGCAATCGGAGTATCTAATTTATTGATCAGCTCTCTTCTATTTTTTCAATTGATCAACACGAAGCTGCCAAAAGACTTTGGTCATGCAACGGTTTCTATCGAGTGACTAACCAGACTAGTTATTCCCTTTCTTTCGCTCGTTACTTACGCTTTTTTTTTTTTTTTTTTTTGTTCTTTCCGACATTCCAGTTTCTTTCTTCGAGGCCTTTAATGAACGGAACCAGTTTTCTTTGATTTTCTTCTTTTGTACATTTCCTTATTGTATTCATTTGCACTTACTTTAAAATCTTGAACAAAGAAACCAAAGAGCCTTGAATGAAACATAAATCATATTTTCTCTCCAGGGCTTGAATAAAAAGGGAGAAGCTGTAATAAATAACTCAGAACCACTTAACATATTAAATCATAAAAACGAGATGTATAAATCTCGATCAACAAGTAACTTTGAACAGGTCTGATTACTCACTCAATAGAAACTGTCAAGCGGCCAACATCATTTGACAGCATGCTGGGTGGAGAATGATCAACAAAAAAAACTTCAAAAAAGGGTTGTCAATGAAAAAATTACCATTTCTCGCCTTTCGTTGGGCAATGATCACAAGAAGAAAAATCTGAATTTTTGAAAAAAAAACAAGCATTATTGTTGCAGGACATATACTGAGAGACCAGTTTAGCAAAAAATTACGTTGCAAACTGAAAGCTCTGCTGAGCACGTATTTAGATGGGAATTATAAAAAACAAAAAAAAAATGTTTTTCTAGACATAATCAGAAGTGAATGCTTAAGTTTTCAGCCCTCCAGCTAGATTGTTGTAGATTGTACCCGTGACAAATATATACATGGATAGCCAGTATCGTTTGAAAACTGAAGCATCTATAGTGATGTTGACAATGATGATGGTTGACAATTTCTATAATTGCCATCATCATCATCATCACTATGGTGGCATTTGATACTTTCTTATTTGGTATTGAATGATGGCAAACCAAGGTCATAGCTGGAATGGAAATGTGAGAAAATATTATGAATGTTTCGTGCGTTTCCAAGATCTCTCCTTATAGATATATAAAGTTATTGTGTATGTCTGTCCGTCTAAGCTTGTATTCGTATTCATATAACTCGAGAATTATGCACTCTAGAGCAAAATTAAAGGTATATTCGGATTCAGCATGTCTCAGTTTACCTACCTATTATCAATCGACCATGCCTTTTTTTCTATTTTTTCTAATTGATCACCCCCAACACAACATTTTGCTGAAAGAAAATGATACCTGGAAGGTTTCTGTTGACCGACTAATCAAGCCTGTTTCTGCTTATCCCTTTTCTTTATGTAATTCCTTTTTGCAAGTTATACGAATGAAAGCGATTAGATTCAAGACCCAAAAGTGACGGCTCCTACGCGCTGAAAATACAAATCCATTTTTAGCTCACTTTCAGCTAAGCTTTTTATTTACTTTCAATTCAACATAATTTTTCTCGTATTTCTGTCTTTGGTTTACTTGAAGATTTTTTTTCTTTTCGTTCCCTTAAAATGAAAGCACTTAGGTAATATAACTCTTAAAATAGCATTAAATAAATGCCCGAACAATAAACAGGATTGAATTAAATGAATAAGCAACCTAATCTTAAAAAACAACACGTATATATATATATATATATATATATATATATATATATATATATATATATATATATATCGTCATCAATTGCAGCAATAGCCATGTTAAGTCCACTGCTGGATAAAGGCCTTTCCCATCACCTTCTCAACGCGTTATTGCGCTAATCTCTTAACGGCAAACTTTTTTTATATCGTCTCTCCATCTTGCATCTTGTGTTTTCCTACTGCGTTCACTGTCCTGCAGGCAACAATCGATTACTGCTTTGCTCCATCTATCACCCTTTCTTCTCTCCATCATTCATCCCATCTTCACCCGGATACATGTTGAGTTTTTTCATTCCTATCATTACTCTTTCCATTGCGTTCTGTTCAATTCTTAGTTTTTGTTTTTTTGTTTTTTTTTTGTTTTTTAGAGTTGTTTTACAAGTTTCCTGGTTTCGAATCTATATATCATATCTGGTATTAATGTACACTTCATATTTTATTTGGCTGCTAATCCTCAATCCTAGTTCTAGTGCAGAATGGTTCGGGTAAAGACATTGAGTACCATTTTTAGTTTTGGTCATAACACCGGTGGATTGAACCCCAGCCTACTGAACCAAAAGCAAGCCCTCTATCCTGAGCCATGGCAATCTGTGTGCAGTGATATTCAATTTATCCAACGTGACTATAACTATGAGTGTATATAAAATGAAGTTTTGTAATTAGAAAATAACCTTTTTTCTTAACATTATTTATCGCAGTCAAAATCAATATTTTTACTGTAGAGATTCTATACATTTTTCATCAAGTTTAAAAATGTTAAATTCACGATACACTTGGTATAAATGTCAACACAACTTTCCATAAAACATAGAACAATATAGCTCTTAAAATAAGCTCACACGAAAAGATTTATGATATAAAATGTAGATTCTGATATTGACGAGCCATTTAGCTGCAATCTCCTTTCCCGACAATATTTGCTCATAAACTACATATGAAGGAACTCAATAAACGCCATACATCCATTTTTGCTTCCTGCAAGTGAAGGTGAAAATCCGTCTATTCCCACGCAAAATATGTTCTAAAGTGGGTTTCTCTCAATCTCTGTCAACAAATTTTCTGCTCATTATTGTATGTGCAATCTATCGTATACATTATCAACATTCTGTAACATGAGTTTTCCTTCATTTGCCTGATTGTTTTCTTTTTTGTTCGAAATTAAATGATTATATCTTTA